>BMAU01002011.1:0-72500 GCA_019973935.1 Trichonephila clavipes | reverse complement strand
ATAATCTAAGATAACTATAAATAGGTAGAAGGCACAGTAGTATAGTGACAAACTCCTGGCCTTAGGAACCAGGATTTCAGGTTTAAACATGTTTTGGGACCGACCAACCTTCACCTGAAAATTGTCATACTACATTGGTGTGCAAAAATTAAAGACGAGACGGTTTTTTCAATACAACTTTGTACAAAAGCTTTCCAAATCAACACATTTAATACCGTAAGATCCCCAATACGTAAGGACATGTGTAATGTAAGCAACACTTACTAAAAGAGAAATCAGAGGGATAAAAAGAAGCTTGATTGAAAAAGTAGCATGGAGTGCAATGCGACTGAAGGCCGAAACATCATTGTGATGGGTGTCCAGCAAGAAGCATCCGGTCTTTAGTAGGGGATATGATCTTTTCTGACTGCTAGGCAGGTTTCACAGCGTCTGTCTATGCTGAGAATGAGGGTGTCAATGAGAGTTGTTGAGGCATTGCTGCCCATTCGTCATGCAGCGCCAATAGAAGCTCCCGAATCGTTACTGGTGGTAAGCTACGAGCAGCCAAGCGTCTGCCTAGAAAATCCCATACATGCTCGATGGGATTGAGATCCGGAGATCGTGCCGGCCAATCCATACGTTCAATATCCTCACTCTCTAAGAGCTGTTCGGCAGCTACTGTGCGATGACATGGTGCATTGTCGTCCATGAAAAGGTACTGCAGGCCCATAGCGCCTCTAAAAAGACGCACATATGGAAAAAGAATCTCGTTACAATATCGGGTCCCGTTGAATGAACCTGCGTCGAAGATGTGAAGGTCTGTACGACTACCAAGCATGATGCCTCCCCAAACGAGAACACCGCGACCTCCATACCTGTCCCTTTCAATGATGTTCGAGGGATGATTGCGGCTTCCCCGCTCTCTCCAGATGAGTATGCGATGAGAATCGCTACTCAAACTGAATCTGCTCTCATCTGTAAAGAGTACTCGTCCCCATTCATTGTCTCTCCAATTCCGGTGTTCCCGGCACCACAGAGAACGCCTTCTCCGATGGGCAGGCGTTAAAGGTACACACCGTGCAGGGCGTCGTGCAAACAGACCACCAACGTACAGTCTTCTGGCCACGGTAAAACGTGATATAGGTCGTCCAGTTGCCTTTGTCGTGTTTCTAGCGATTTTTCCCGCTGTCTGGTGCCTGTTTCTTCTGACCTGTAAGACAATGTACCGGTCATCTGCGGGTGTGGTTCCTCGTGGACGACCACTACTGAACCCCCGGATAGCTGTTCCTTTAGTTTTAAATTGTCTCCAAAGTCGTGAAACGATGCTGTGAGCAATTCCGAACTCTGCAGCCACACTTGTCACACTGCGGCCTTCCTCCAACTTCCCAATGATTCGACCTCGGGTAAAAGCATCCAGATGTCGTCTAACAGATTGATTATTCGCCATTTGTCGCTGAGGCAGCAATAATTAATTAAGGCCTTAAATGAGGCCTTAATTTTTGCACAACAGTGTATATACCAAGAGGAAAGGAAAGAAATATATAAGAGAAATATAAATATTAAAAAATCATTAAACTAAATAACATATGAACAAAACATATAACCTACTTTTATTCACAGTGTAGACGTAGGTCGGAAGTGCATCAACTAGTAATGTGTACCCGCCAAATACAAGGGAGTGAAAGCAGATCCGCATAAAATTAATTGCAAGGATAGTAAGATAAATTATTAGGATAATAAGAAATTTATATATATATATATATATATATATATATATATATATATATATATATATATATACTTTTAAAAAATCATAAAATAATATTCATATAAAATTAGTGTGAAATATAAATGAAACACAAAAAATATAATATTATAAAATTTAATAAGCATGTGGCGCCATCTAATTAATAATTGTAGAACAAATTAGATATTGTAGAAATTTAAAAAATCATTACAAAACATAATGACACTAAATAATTACAGTAATACAAATTGTATCATTGAAAACCATTATAAATATAATTACAAAGAAAGTTAACAGGATATCCTTGTTCAATACTGTGATTAAAAATTTTTTATTAAGATTTTAAAAAAATATTTTGTATATAGCTAACTAATACATTATTACGATAAATATAGTTAAAAATAATATTTCTATATATAGATATTGATAAATTTGAATTCCAGTAAGGCACTTTGATGATATTAAAATTAAAGGCATCTCTTTTATCATAAATATTACTATGTAATTTCAAATCCTTAATATACAGGGTTACATCTAGTTAATTAGTTTTGTGATTCGATTATTATTAATTTTAACTAAGTTTAAGTAAGCCGGATAAAAATTAATGGGATTTAAATTGTCATTTTTACCATATAAAATTAAATCATCAATATATCTAAAAATATAGTAGCCATTATTAATAATATAATTATATTCATAAAAATGAAAATAAAGATTAGCCAAACTATTGCTAGCTGGGCCCCCTTGTGGTAGTCCTTTCTCTTGTTTATATAAGGAACCATTAAAATAAATGTAATTTTCTTTTAAGACAAAATCTATGAGAGTTTTAAATTTGTTACTATTAATATTAGGATTATACATACTGGGATTTTCTAAAATTACTATAATAATATCATTTATATCAATGGAATTGAAAGGATCTTCAAAGTCATAACTTTAAACTGAAGAAATATTTTTATTATTAAAATAATCTATAATCTCTTTACTATTTTTAATTATAGCATTATTACATTGCTGATTAATATATATATATATATATATATATATATATATATATATATATATATATATATATATATATATATATACTCATGTCCATAAATTAAGGATAATGAAGTTCAGGCAAAGAAAGAGACAGAAGCAAAACAAATTTGAATTATTTGTAAAGTCTATTTATTAAACAAAAGGTAAAGAGCAAAAAAGATGCTATATGTTTGACATAATTAAAATAAATTGTGATTTTTACTCCTTGGAGCAAATTTCTAAAAAAACCTATTTACAAAAAAAGTATAACATGGTTAGTATGATGGTTAATACAGAGTTAGTCTTCAGGACGATGCAATACAGGCCGTACAACGCCTAAGCATGCTGAGTATCACATTATCAATCTGATCTTGGGGAATATTTCACCACATGCCAAGCAATGCCCTCCGAAGTTCCGGTAGACAGGTGGGAAGGGGTTGACGGGCTGCAATTCGTCGGCCAAGCATATCCCACACATGCTGTATTGGATTCAAGTCCCGGTCAATTCATACGGGTGATATCCTCCGATTGAAGGCATTCGTCAACAATGTTTGCACGGTGAGGAAGGGCGTTGTCATCCATAAACAGTAATTCAGCACTCATGACGCCCCCAAATCAAACGTACATGTTGTTCCAAAATGAGATCCCGATAGATGTGGCTTGCTATCATTACACTCTGAACATGCAGGTCAGTTCTGGAACCAAGAATAATTCCTCCCCAAACGAGCCATCCTGCACCACCGTAACGGTGTCGTTCAGTGGTGTTCTCTTGGTGGTAACGAGTACCTGGCACTGTCCATATTAAGGTCCGGCGAGAATCAGACTGCAAACTAAACCTAGACTCGTCGGAAAACATCACACAAGACCACTATTGTGGTGTCCCCAATGCATGCTCTCTACTCCAGATTAATCGCAGGCGACAGTGAGTTGCGGTAAGTGGAACACATCTGACAGGCCTACGAGCATATAGACCAATGTGCCCTAAGCGTGTGTACACGGTCTGCCTGGAAACTGTCGCACCGGTAGGTGAAGAGAGCTGACGAGACAGGTCTGATGATATGCTCCGTCTGTTTCTTTTGGCAGTAACTGCCAAATATATACCGGACAGCCGTCACAGAACCCCATTTAAAGATGTGCAGGTCGGTGCAGTAATCTAATGAAATCCCTGCCCACACCATAATGCTTACACCTCGGAATGCGTGATCTTCGGTGATGTTTTGGGGCTGATTGCGTGTTTTTTGTTTACGCCATATCTTTATACCCTTTTCATCTGGCTCCAGAGGAAATCTTGACATGTCATGATGACATGACAGTCAGACACAGTCTAATTGCCATGTTCCCGGCACCACTTTGATCGTGTCCCTCTTCATTGGAAGGATAGAGGATTACGATCTCTAGGTACCCGGGCATACAGTTCATTCATATGTAATCTTCGGCATACAGTAGCTGCAGATATATCCTTACCAATTTACGCTGTACCCATAGATGTCACAAGTGTGGAGGTTGCTATGTGATTCCGCTTGGCTACAATAGCAATATATCGATCTTCCACGGGGTTTTAACCCTTGGGTGACCACCTACTGGCCTTCGGACAACTGTTTGTGTGGATTGGAAATGTTTCCATAAACGTGAAATTACAGAATGATGAACGCCGAAGAAAAGAGCAACATCTGTGATCGACTGCCCTGCTTCAATGCGCACCACAGCACGCCAGCCCTCATAATCTTCCATTCGTTTTCTGGATGTCACAGAAACACCTATGTCTTGACAACAAATTGTACGAAAGTTTTAAACACCTTCTATCAGCACTTACAATCAACTTCTGTAACTCGTCATTAAGCTGGCTTCTTATAAGACTGCCCTTTTTGCATATTTTTTTAAATGAAAGTACGATTGGCTGTTACCTAACTTATTTGCATACCTCCATCTAGATCTGAAGTGAATTGCACCCTCTTCAATTCTGATTGGCTTCCGGAAATTAGTATTTTCCTCTGTGTGCTTAACTTTTGGAAGTGAGTGTGTATAAAGAAACCAATATTACAGGAATTATCATATGTGTACTATTTTTTTATATATTGTATTTATATTTTTTTTCCAATTCACCACTTACGTAATACTTTTAAAAATCAGTATGAAAAGCACAACCAATAAAGATTTTACAAAAAAACACATTTTTACAATAAGTCTTAACTATGCGATGTAATAACATGAAATTTTAGGACCAATCTGAAGTATAAAAATTACTTGGAGACTAAACATTTCGGGCATAACATTAACTAAAAAACCTTAAATTGAAATTAATTATTATGAAATGGTATATTATTGCCTTGTAAACTCGCATTCAATCTGCTTGCATGACATGAATTCTCTATAAATATTCGATTTTTAATTTAGTCAAAACGTTTAAAACTCCATTTTAATAGATGCATTTTTATTCAATTTTTGGCTAAAAAGATAATGGTGAGGTCTCAAAACTTGTGTTCGTCGTTTTCGAGTCATTTTTTCGAGCCCTCAGCACTATAGAACCATTGCATGAAAAAAGTGCTGATGAAGATTAAAAGGCATGCAGGTTCACACATACTTAGAATTGATGCAATATGGATATTTGGAGAAGGATGCTATATGGGTTGGCGCCCGATTTACTCGACGGAGAACCCCAAATACGTGGACAGTCGCCAAAACCCTCGTTCACAACTTCAAAGTGTGACGTTAATAAGAAATCAAATCAAATGGACCACTCAAATGAATGGCAAGAAAAAATGGTGCATTTTATGTGGTAGTAAATTTCAGATGCTTATCTTTTCGTTCTCTTCTACGCAGGCTCTTCTAATAGACGATTCTTTCGCAAAAGATTTTGATGCGAAATCGGCTCTCCAATCCATTATCCAGAGCGTGAGCGGCAACGTTACGCTGTTAAATGCCTACTACGCCCTTCCAGTCTTGTTCGGCAATAGTTTGCTCAATGTCAGCTCCAGCCACTGTAAGACAGCTCCAGAGACAGGTGAGATTATCCGCTTTTCCCTGTGAGACTCGATAACATGTTCCAATTCTGTGTTTCATGTATATATTACATCTGTGCTGGAAATATCCACAACTACGAAGTTAACTAATGTTGGTGAATTTTGTTAGGTATTAAAGATAGAATTAATTTTACAGTGGTTTAGACGTTATTATTCATTTGAAAGTTCGTCTGGGTATAATTTTATTTCCGAACACTTTGGTCTTGGGGGGTATTGATGAACATATATTATTCTACTAGTAAAATAATATTGAAAATATTTTATACAAACACATATATATGAATAATAAGAATACTCCAAATATTGGTACGTGATCATTTCACTATTAAACTTCGTTACAACTTCTGTCTAGTAATTCAAATGGAATTTGATCTCGCAAGATTCCAGTATCCCTCAACTAATGCAGGTTCTGAACCCCCAATGCCATCCATTATATATATATATATATATATATATATATATATACTGTATATGTATATATATATGTATATATATATATATATATATATATATATATATATATATATATATATATATATATATATAATATCAACATTTACAGCGTCATTTTTTTTTTTCTTTAAGGGGACACAGTACGATTCAAATGACAAAAAAAACGGTCAAAAATTCAAATATAATTTTTATAGCCTATATATATAAATTATTATATATATACTTTTCTATAACCTCACAAAATTTGAAATATCCAAACTTAAAAAACGGAGAATTACGATTGCTTTTACATTCGTTGTTATTCACTTCCTTATGGGAAATAGAAACTTTAAACTTACTTATTTAAGAAAGATAACATAACTATATATATATATATATATATAGTTTGTCTTCATTTAAAATGTCTTCTAATGTTTTGAATTTTTTTTACCTATTGCTAATAATACATGTAACAAAAGTTGGTATGAATTTTTGAATCAAAGTTATACTTATATTTTAAAAAAAAAATTTGAATCCGTAATGTATACATCTTTTAAGGAATTTTCAATAAGCATTTATAAAAAGAAGTATTGTACAAAAACCAATCAGGTTTATCGCAAAACCCATACCAACTTTTGTTATGCATAGTTTGACGAACATGTAAATCAAATTTCATAAATGTAAGTCAACTTTTGTAAGAAGAGTAGCGTTTTAAATAACTTCACACAATTTTGTTTTCCTTTAAAATTAAATTACTAGCTTTTTATGAAATTTTGGGCACAAAATCTTTTTTACATAGTATACACACATAGGAGACATCAAAAATTGTTTGAAAATCCTTAAATTAAAAATTTTTGCGTAAATCATACCATGTCCCCTTAAATACATGATTAGAATTTTTATTATTGCGGGTATAGTTCTTCAGAATAATGCCTTTTAAATTTGTAATAGCAAAATAATTTATTTTTTGATTGTACAGCAAAAAATCTAAAATAATCAGTTTCTTTTAAGATTTTTTTTTAAAAACAATTTTAAGGATTAATTAAATATACACAAATTCGCTGCCTTAAATCTTGTATATTGGGAACCTTCGGATTTAATGATTTTTTTTCTCTGTTCCAAGATGAAATCGTTCTAAACTAAAATTATATTAGTTGATATCATATATATATAAGAAACTTCCAAAAAAGATTATGTTAAAGAGAAATTTTTCTTTTACAATTTTTTTTCCTAGTTTTTCAATGATAATTTAACACATAAGAGTTAGGATCGTCTCCCAGCCAGTATAGTGTATATGATCATCTGCTTATAACCGAGTGAGTTCAGGTTCAATTCCCGAGTAAGTGGATATACTTTCTTCGGGAAATGAAGTCGGTCTTTCGACTGTAATGGTTTCCCGTCTTAAATAGAAAGCAGCTCACTCCTGTTATATGTTGGTATCCTCACTTGTAGTAAATGTCTATATTCTTCGGTTTGTATTGTATGTTTCTGTTCTTCCACTTGTATTTCATATGTATACCAGGACAAAAACATACGACAGCAAAAGAGTTATGATCTCTAAGGGAAGCTTTTCTAAACTTATTACTTGAATCCGAATCTTACACGTTCAGATGGCTTCTATGAAACCATAAAGTAGAAGAAAAATGACATACTGGATCTGCAGACAAAGTGAAAAACAAGGATTTGGTGATACATTCTGTAATTATTTTTTTTAAAAAAAATTAAGGCGGCTTCGATGCTAACGCCCGCTTTGGAGCCCTTTAGACGTGAGTGAATTAAGTAGTTGTGTGTACGTAAAAATAGCTCATGCGTTTTAAAATAAAATCGCTCTAATGGTTTTTTATGCATGTGAAAGAACTTTGATAAATCCTAGCAGTGCCTTTTGTCTATGATCTCTGTTGCAATATACCATCAGATCCCGATTTAACGAACTCCTGTTAAGCGATTTTTTTTTCTTTTCCTGTTTAAAACGAAGGGGAAAAAACTCCTATTTGACGAATAACAAAACCCAATTTAACAAAGAATTTAAATTGCTGTTTTAGTTTGTGTCAGAAAATATTAAATTTTTCTTTCAATTTATTTTCTTTTAGTCCGAAACAAAAAGCAAAAAAAAATATTTTTCTTGTGAGTAATTAATTTTGACGGGAAATGGTAAAGGCCATTATTAGACTTTACATGTGCAGATGAATCATGAGTGTAACCTATAGTGTGGATTTTGAACAGGGCAGGAAGCTATTTTTCTCGCCTCATCCCACTCCACAACGCAGATGAATATTTTAATAATTTAACCATGGTTCTACATTTGATGATGGATGGCCAATCTATGCAACTGAAGTTCAAGAAACTGGTGAATTGTCGGAACCGATGAATACTGATTTCTGATGTAAAAATTGATAATGAAACTCTTATCAAAACAGTTACACTTTCTATTGTTTTACATTATTAGGAAACTGTGAAAAGATACCTTATGCAGCAGAATGTAAATAATGCAGTATTTTCTTGTCTGCAAACAGTAGAAAAAATAGCTATTTTGAATCAGGAACAAAAAAGATTTTTACTCATCTATCAGTCTATATTTTAAAATCTTCAGTCAACCGATGCGAAATATTTCACTAATAGTATTGTAGCAGCTGCGTAATAAGAATGAAATTCCTAACTATTAATACTTTTGGTATAGCAGCTTATAGTAGAATTTCCAACGGTAAATGTAAAAAAAAAATTGGGGGATCTCGATAAAGCAAATAGCACCGATTTAACGTAAAAAAGTTCAGTCTCGATGAATTTGTTCAATTGGGGTTATACTGTATTCTAAAATAAGACGCTTTTTCTAAAGTACCAAAGATCAGCGGTGATGACTCTTAAATTTTTGTTCTGCCTAATTTGATTAGTTTTCAAATGGTGCTGTTTTGATGCTGCGACTGTTTTTAGGCAATCATTCGTTATAAAGAGGTAAAGACTTGCTTACAAACAGTTTCTTCCTTGAAAAGCAGGAGAGAGGATTTGTTACTAATTTTCAAAATTCTAAGTGGAATACTAGTTTAGAGTATTTTATTAATGTGACCTTTGATTTTTATAGTCGAGTTCGTTGTCTAAATGCAGATAAAAAGATAACATAACTATATCCAGCAGTAAACAATGAATGTACAAGGAAAATTGATATAGGCTCTGATTTTCCATACATTACAGGTTGAATGTATTACTATTATATGGAATCTTTGTCAGTTAGTCAACCATTGTTTTAGGGACATTGAGTACATATGCATGATTCTTTTTTAATTATGCCTGTGGTTGATTCACTATAAAAGGTTTCGAATACAGCATATTTAAACATTTATATTTGGTTATTCCTCAGACTAGCAGCATTTGTTAAATTATCTATTTTTCAAAAATAAATTTTCAAAGAATTACGAGTTTTACATAATTTAAAAATATTTTCTAAAACTGCCTTTACTATTTTCTTTTGGTAGAAGCAGAGGCTTTGGAGAAAGCTTTGAACCTTAATGGAGAAACTATTTCTGTCCAGTTTTCTGTTTGGTTTGGTAACACAATAGAACTGTCGAGAATTTGGTGGCTGAAAATGCACCCCAATAATTCAATATATGATGTTATAGAAACCGTTTCAAAGATCGATAACAGACAGAAGTAAGTGGTTTTCTAATATTCATATCAGCATTAACACCATAATTATTCAGAGACTTTAGGTAATGATAAATACCATGCACTTTTTTTCATTGCTTACGGGATATATAATTTTTTTCACAGGGTTGAGTACAACGTGGTGGAGGGCAAACCGTTCGTCACTTCTCTGGGTGGAATCGAAGATGATCCCGAGAGAGGAACTTTTTGGTTTATTCACCTTAGGAATCTCAACAAGGAAGGACAGCCGGAGCTCATGGAACAGAGTAAGGCAGTGTTTCTTAAACTATGGGGCGCACCCCCTTGGGGGCGTGACAACTCTACAAAGGGGGCGCGAGCATATTGAAAAGTCGAGACAAAAAGAATATTTTAAAAAATTATTAATTTACAGAAATTAAACAAACAAAATACATATTCTGACATAACAAAAAATAAAATACACATTTACACTGATGTATTACACTTATAATTATATCAGTGCAACACAATGTTATTTTATAATTAATTTAACAGTACTATATTTTAAAAACAAATCTATTAATTACCAATGACCCCATAGGCTTGTCATTTATATAATCTAAAACAAAACTTAACACTTATATTGATAATTGTGTACGGTTTATAATTAAACCTTGACTGCCGATAAAAAGTTTCGCGATTCGCTTTCAAATGGCAACCGTTTTCCACGTACGCACGCGTATGTGATGTATTGGTGAAGAGGGGAGGAATTAAGAAGTAAAAATAATCTGGAATAAGTAAATCCTTCACAAAAATTGTCAATGTCCTTTGATAGCATTCCAGTCTTCGGAAAAATTTTACGGAAAGCAGTGCCCAGAAAAGATCGTACTTCGGAAAGACGTATATATATGTCTCGGGAAATGAACGTTTTCATTTAGCGAGACGTTAGTATACTCGGGGGAGGGGGATTGCTTAAGAGGCTAAAGCCGTATAGTAGTTTTAGCGTTAAAAATAGTATTATTGAATTCAGTAAATAGTTATTATATGATGGGCGGTGGGAAGAAAATTATGATTGGATATTGGGTCGCGAATATTGCAGCTCTGAGAAGCACTGGAGTAAGGGCGCAGTAAATTCAATTTACTGATTTTTCACTTAAGTCGTATTGTGAAGCGAGATGTTTTGGGGATTGACCTCGTAATTTTGAACCATGGTCAAGCGACGATGATGACACCTGACACGTCATTCTCCTCTCCAAACGTCCAATCCAATGCCAACAGGTGGCTTTCGACTTCAACAGATTTAACCCGCATCAGTCCGTCAACATGTCAAGTTTTCAGTGCCATTGGAGTTTAATCCTTTGACTTGACAAATCCGGCCAAGTGTCTGCGTCCATTCGGCTATTATTTGCTATCAGCCGGACTAAAATATCACTTTCTCTTTCTTTAACAACCCCTGTAAATTCTGCTTTCTCAAAGATACTATTTTTTATTCTGTGCTACGGATAAAAACATTTGAAATGCCCTCCACTAAAAAGATTTCAGCAGGAAAAAATACACCATAACGCGTTTCAAATGTAACAGAGTTTTTGCATACTACTTCGCACTCTACCTGAAATAAGAAATTTCGTTTCAAGAATTCTTCTTTCATTTTAGATGATTGGAGCAAAAAAAAATAAATTTCCATTGAAAATAATGTGTTGCTTTATAATAGACTATAGAATCAATTCAAGGAAGAGTGTGGTGTCGAGCTTAGGTAATTATATACTATATTGCATATGACCGTAACATAGTAAACCCGGCACTTCTCGCACAGGGTATGTCTTACCCACCGTTTTATTTTTTCAACAATTCTTTTAAGTCTTTTTATTGGAAAATGGATAGTTTCTCATGTAGCTGATTTTAAGATCACATCTTTTGAAGGATCTTAGCGTGTAAGTGAATAAATTCTAAATGTATTTTTTGGATGCCACCTCTTCAGGTATGTCATACCATGTGCATGAATCACCGTTGCAGTTCTACATGCATGAGCCCGTTTTAAATCGTCCTTATGCTACGGCGTATTATTGTAATTATGATGAAGGAATGTGATATTTAAGTAATTTCATACATACAGCATTTAATAGATATAGTACAACAGTAATTCCGGATGAAGAAATTATCTTCATGGTGGTGGTGAGGAAGAATCAAATGATGAAGTGTATAACAACAAGTATGATTCATTCCTCCACTGAAGTTGAACCAGATTTAGAAGATGAAGACATTGTTCAAAATAGATGTTTTATACGTAGAGGCACACAAAAACATGTGTAAAGAACGTAATTTTCAAGGAGACAACTGGTACACTACTTATCCACTTTCAGATGAACTTTTGAAAAAAAAAACTATTGTTGGAACAATAAGAGAAAATAAAAAAGAAATTTCAAAATTTTTGAATTTACAGAATAGAGAAGTTACCGCCTATATGTTTAGTTTTACAAAGTTACAGATTAAAAAAAATTAAATTCCAGTGAAAATATTGCACCCACTCACGTCGAGATGAAATGAGTATGTAAACAATGTATTAAATGTCTCACAAAAAGAAAGAAATCTAAATTTACGTGGGAAAAAATGTAACAAACATATTGCATTTCCTGCTTTTTTTTCTTTTTAAACTTTTGTATACAAATTTTACGGTAAAAACAGAATGTAAACACCCTTGGGTATAAGATACCCGGCAGGAGAACTTTCATTTTTTTTCGCGCGAGTGATGCCGGTTTAATAACAAATCAGCCATAAAAATAGCTGTTTAACCCAAACATATATACTGATCGTCGCTTTAAGTAGTCGACGGTGCTTAAACGTGATTGAATTTACATTTGTATAGTTAGACATTACGTTATAAAGCTTAGATTTATTATAAAATTTTTAAATTTCTCATTACACTTTGAATTTTTTTAAAATATTTTCTTAAGTAAAGGGTAGTCTTGTCCACAAATAGAAAATTATGTATCTCAACTAATTATAGAGTGTCATATTTGTTCATTCTTTTGTATATATACAAATATATAAATGTTAGTGTATAACTAAATTGTTCACATTTCTTTATGTAGGTCCAGTGGACTTAAAGTTAAAACCAAACCAGGAGATTGTTCTGTGGTACAAACCAGGACCGTGGAGCTCTCACCCCCGAGTTGCTACATCTACGACGTCCAATTAAAAAATCCGTACACCCTCCACTAATCCCTTCGTTTTTCTGACTACTAGTCAAATGCTAATTTTTTTTCATGTACGCCACTTTAGAACTTGAAGCTTACTAACCGCTTTGTTGAAAAATTATACATATCACTTGCAATACGAATTTTCAAAAAAATTAACAATGTGTTTTTTAAGAAATAGATTGTGTTTGTGTGTATCTCATATTAATAATAATTAATAAAATATTTCGAATCTTTTAATGAAATGTATAATCATCGAAAAACTGCAAGTTTGAAAATTATTGATAGATGTATTGTTAAGAATTGTACATGAATGAGAGAGATGAACCAATCGTTTATTCATCCACGCTCAAATGAAAACACATAATTAATGTTAAATTAGAACGTACTTATGAATATGTATTATATTTCTGGATGTCTGACTCAAATATGATAAAAATGCGTTATTATGACATCGGTACCACTTACATTCAGCACACACAATATCCACCTTTTTCTCGCGGATTGAGCATACTAGCCTCATCCCGTACAACATACATCTAGGATTACAGAACATTGTTCATTACAGTATCCCTGTGTGTTAACAGTCTTTTAATGTATCGTTTCCTCCCATAAAGTACTGCTTCCCCGCAAGATAAGATAGTAAAGCACGTGAAGAAAATTACAGTCAGAAACTACATCTCTTCTATTTAAATGATGGAAGTAGCCTCAGCGTAGGAGGAATGACGCATGCGCAAAACACTGGAGAGTAAAAAAAAACAGTATCAGACTGTCGTACCCGACTCTATTTTAATGCAAGTTACGGTGAGAGGCTGTTATGTAATGACAACGTGACGACCAGTGTAAGTGCTTACTGTAATCCAATATGAATTGAGAACTGAGAGTATTCTGTTTGTCGTCCATGGACACCTACAAGCCATGTAAGGTGATAACGTCATGTTTCGTCAAATAAATGGATTTGCATGTTCAGAAACAGTAGGAATTCTGTAGAAAACAACATTCGAAGTAAGCATGCCTCCAACCAACATTGCTAGAGTACAGGACATGGTGTTAATGGACAGGCACATAACCCGTGATCACTCGCGCAGGGTGTTCTGTACACCCCAGCTACAAGAAAAGCCTCCTACAATTCTAAAAAGATTACGCAGAACCACGACTTTTTCTGTAGCTGCCCATTTTAGGTCATTGAACCTTCAGGCCTGATGTAATCATTCTCGCTAGGACGATTGGAATGTAACGACCTACAAAAGTTTATCTGGGGTGCTGAGAACACTCCGCGAGTCATGGAGTTATATTTTCGTACACAAAAGCATCTACGGAAGAGTACGTTTTACTCTTTCCGTTTTTCAAATATATTAATATGCATGCATATTTTATTTAAAATTTCAATAAATATGGTATAAAAATAATATAATTCTATAAAATAATTGTAAAATATAATTTTAAAAAAAATTAAAAAGCTTTTTTTAGAATAGGACTCGATGGGAAAATGGAGAAACAGCAACTTCGTCGTCTATTAGATAGTGTATCAACAGATTGTCAAGATGACTTAAGTAAATTCGATGACTGCGTAATTTCGGAACCAAAGTTGGAGAGATGAAACTTGAAATTGTAAATTTTATAATACAGGCGGTGTTGATACCACTGATGAAATGTGCAGTATATATGATGTATCGCGAATATGTAACCTTTGGCTTTTGCGAATATTTTATCTACTTAATACTGCAGGAATTAATGCTTCCATTGTCTATCATACGGTTCTTTCTAAAAAATAGAATTTCAAGATTATTAGAGGAGATTAGAATGGATCTTATGCAGCCACAGTGGGATATGATATCGGATCTCCAAACCTTAACAAAACACTCAAAAGAAGCTTTACTGACACAGAATATATTAAAAAGAGCATTAATCCACCAAAAAATTACGTTGCACTGTATGTCCACGGGTAAAAGATGTAAAAATTATTTGCGTTTGTCTTCAATGTAAGAAAAATATGGGCTTAAAGCATATGACTATAGTCTGCTCTGAATGTTTGAAAAATTAATAAAATATTTGTTTTCTACTTTCTACTATCCTTGACATCAACTGCAAAGTAAGTTTTTTCTGGTATATACGTTTTACTTATGCATTTTGAAAAAAAATATATAAAAATAAGCATTTTAAAATGAAAATTTTGTGTGGGTTTAGTTTAAATAAATATTAATCCCATTTGTAGGCAATGAACTTAATAATTTTATTTGTATAATACAAAAAACCATCTTTTTCTTTATAAATATGTATCATATTTGACTTAATTTTATTTACATAATTAATTACACGTGTTAAAAGTTTGGGGTGTTCTCTACACCCCACGAGTAACGACGGTAGAAAAACAGGCTTGAGTAACCGCGGGATAACTGTGTCAGAGTTGTCTCTACATTCCGCCTTGCTCGTGCTCAAGTACATTACATGATCCATAATGTTCTGGCCTACCGAAAGCGTGAGGGAAAGAGTATCGAAAAAAAACGAGTTCCTATATTGAACTTTGTTCAGTCATAATTCATGGGTGCAACACATCCCACTTGAAAACAAATCCATCTTAATGACGTACACACATGTAAATTCACAAGATGGAAAAAAGTAGTTGCAGATTAGGGCTCATGCGGAGCAGACTATGTGACTACGTCATCGCAAGGAAAGGAGTTTTAACAGAATGGTTTTTCAAAATGATTACAGGCTACATAAATTGCCCCATTGTGGATGGAAACTATGTCAAAATATAGTGCATGATATATATTTCATAGTGTCTTATAACGTAATATTTCTTTTCGGCAATAAAGTATACGTGTGAAACAAAATGACGAAAATTAATCTATCAGAACTTCCCTCGTGCTTTATATAGACAATTTATGTTACATTGAGATATATATACTAACGACGCACTACTAATAATACATAGTACTCTACAAAGTTCATAATTACCGATTTTTTTTTCTGTATTTTCTTGTGGCTCGTGAGATGCTTACCACCAGATTTCAGATCTGTTAACAAATTAATTTTTAAGATATTTGAAGTTTTCTGAGCTATGGGTTTGGATTTCAATTTAAAGCATTTATCCACTCATAAATCGAATTAATCAAAAATATTTTTCAGCACAATCAATTTTTTTAATGTGAATTGTTGATTAGTTTCAATTTTCATTACTAAAATCGTTCCTGTTTGATTATAGTTTAAGAGTTTTTAATTATCATAGTTAATTAATAGAAATTGATTTCAAGGCCAACTTTTGATTTTAAAAAATAGTTTAAATAACTTAGAAGCTTCATCACATTAACTTTTTTATCTTGAGAATAGGCCATGGCAAAGACATCGTCTAGTTCCGGAATGGGCATTACGTCGATTTCGGGTGATTCGGGGATAAGACATTTCGGGGTGACTGCTTGAAAAATTTAGCACTTAGTAATTATAAACGAAAATATTCAAGATTGGCTGAAGTATGCGAACTAAGTCTTCTACTGACTGCAACAACGAAAACTAACAAGACGGATAAGTTGTTTTAATGTATTTTGAATAGTTTAACAATAAATAATAATGCATCATTTGATATTATTATATTTATGTTGTTATTGTTTCTATTTCCACCTGTCTGATGTAGTCAGATCGAGGCCCACGAAATTCATCGTGGCTGTTATATTTATGGCTTTTATTATCATGTTTGCATCTTGCGTTTTGCTTTAAACTTGGTATTACGCCTAAAAGTATTACTTTTTTAAAATTTTAGTTCTGTAGGTACTAAGTATAATAATTTCATATTTATTATTAAAATATTGTGGACCTTTTTTCCTACGTTACCACACTTATAACACTGGGCATTGTCGCTCACAAGAATTTTTCAAGGGGTTGATGGTGGGGGTCGAGGGTCTTGAAAGTCTACTAAACTCATATCATACTCCAATACGCAGCCGAACATATTTTTTTGGTTTTGTCAACTGCCGGGAACAAAAAAACAGAAAAAAATAAATTACTAAATAAATAATTATCATTAGTAAGTTAAAAAAATTATTAATAGCAAAACTTGTTGTTGTTACTTATGCCACCTGATCGGCAAAGGCCAGATCAAGGCCCACGAGATTCATCATCTGAAAGGACCTGTGAAGCCTGTCGTTAATGGTCAACAATAACAAAACTTAATTATACATTTTACGTATTATATAGATATGGGCTTATAATCAATCGGGAAAAAAATCAAGGATTATGGGTGAGAGTCTAGACCCGTAGACGCTTATGTGCGCTACTGACAATGGGTGGACCTCAACACCTTGAAAAAATTAGAAGTAGCCCGTACCCTGGAAAAGTCTCCCCACCCCTGGTCTAGTTGATGTGTGAGCAATGTTTCAAAGAGATAGAATACTACAGAAAATGATGTATCTAAATATCACTCCTCAGCTAATACTGCAAATAGAATTTCGAATACAAGTATATTAATACGAATACGAATACAATACTGAATATTTCTTTGATGTGACCAAAGTACATTAACGTAGTACTATATTATGGTATTTGAGTTCTTTTTGGGCGACTTTAAAGCTTGTTGTACTACCCCGATTTAAAAATAAAATAATTAAATTTAATATACAAACCTAGTGATTTTTAGCTTAAGTTAGAACCACTATAGTTTTGTATATAGATGCTTTGTGTTTCAAACCTTTTGGAGGGCTGCGGTAGCCCAGTGGTTAAGGTATCGGATCATGGAAGGCATGGCATGAGTTGGAGTCCAGTACCACTAAAGACCCGATGTGTAGGAGAGCGACGCATGTTAAATCTGTCGAGAGCTTAAACGTCCTCCCGTTGCTGAGGTATGGTAGTTAGGAGAGGGGGGTGCCAGTTCAGGTGTCGTGCTCGTCACTTGACCATGGTTCAAAATTACGTGGTCCGTCGCCAAAAGCCCTCGTGTAGCTGAACAGTGCGGCGTTAATATTCAATCAATCAATCAATGGTTCGAAATTACGAGGTCCGTCGCCGAAAGCCCACGTGTAGCTGAAAAATGCAACGTTAATATTCATTCACTCACTTAAAACGTTTGTTAAAATATATTAGATTAAGATTAAGCTGAGAGAATATATATAAACTTTCGTTGTAATAAATATATGCTGTCAATATTGTGTAAAAATATTTTTTCAATTAAAAAAAATTATTTTCAGTCATATCTAATTAAGACAGTGTTTTAATGTAGAATATACATTGGGGAATAAAGTATTAGAAATTACAGTTTTATGGGCATTATAAGTTTTTGTTTTATGCCTTTGAAAACTTTAAATGCATTTTTCTCAGACTTTCAATTTCAAGGTAAAAGGTGTTTTTTTAGAGGTATAAGAATTTAAATTGCAATAAAACAACGATGTATTATTCGATTAACATGTTTTTTTTATTCGAAAGATAATCTTGTGGCATTACATTTTAAGTATGATTTCTGGCATATGACTGCCACGGCTGGCTCGGATGTAGTCCAATCTGGACGTCCAATTTTCGATGACTTTTTCCAACATTTGTGGCCATATATCGGCAATAACACGGCGAATGTTGTCTTCCAAATGGTCAAGAGTTTGTGGCTTATTCGCATTGACCAATGACTTTACATAGCCCCACAGAAAATAGTCTAGCGGTATTAAATCACAAGATCTTGGAGGTCAATTCACAGGTCCAAAACGTGAAATTAGGCGGTCACCAAACGTGTCTTTCAATAAATCGATTGTGGCACGAGCTGCGTGACATGTTGCGCCGTCTTGTTGGAACCACAGCTCCTGGACATCATGATTGTTCAATTCAGGAATGAAAAAGTTAGTAATCATGGCTCTATACCGATCACCATTGACTATAACGTTGTGGCCTTCATCGTTTTTGAAGAATTACGGACCATTGATTCCACCAGCGCATAAAGCGCAACAAACAGTCAGTTTTTTTTATATAACGGTGTTTCTACATACACTTGTGGATTACCTTCACTCCAAATGCGGCAGTTTTGTTTGCTGACGTAGCCATTCAACTAGAAGTGCGCTTCATCGCTAAACAAAATTCGCTTATGAAAATTGGGAACAACGGCAATCTCGTTTTGGGCCCCTTCGACCAATCTACGCCTTGCTTGATCACATTTAAAATGTAATGCCACAAGATTATCTTTCGAATAAAAAAAATTCTTGTCAATCGAATAATACATCGTTGTTTTATTGCAATTTAAGTTCTATACCTCTAAAAAAAACACCCTATATAATTGTTTTTTATTCTCTAAGGCTTTATATCTGTTCATCATAGGGCCTTGACATTTTTTGCATATACTACCAAACGCATGTTCTATAAAATTTGGAATGAATTTAGGTCTGGGATTTCTAGTTGTTTTTAAAAAAATGCTAAAGTGACTATTTTAAAAGTTTTCATGTTTTTTCTATTTTTTTCTAGAAAGATAATTGATAAAAATTAACAAGGGATTGTAAAATCCATATTAACTTTTGCTCATAATAATCTAAGAAATACAAATAACTTAAAATGACAAAGAATTTTTTTTTAAAAGTTAACATTTATAAGTTTTTGAAAAACTTAAAAAAATCTTAATTTTTAAAATTTTAAAACAATGGCTGGTCAAACTGACTTTTTATTTTCAGAATCATCTTAACCATATCATCTGAATATAAAACACGAATTATTTTTATTATTACTGTCTCCAAAACTTTTTTTGAAAAAGAGTACTGTGTAGCCTTAAAACTAATTTCAGCTCAATGAAACATCGATGTGATGCTTTAAAAAATGAAAGGCTTTCCAACTAAGCACTGATAATTCATTGCTATTCTCAGCATCTAATCTATATGGATAGTTATTGCAGCAGAACTTTTTGCGTTGCAAATATTTAATTGTTTTTGTAATGAATTATCTTTAAAATGATATAAAATACTTTGCATTTCATGCAACGTAACATTTTCTATAAGCCTAAAAACTTAAAAACATAACAATTTTAAAAAAGTGACCACAATTTTCACCCCACTAAATATATCATTTTGCATCCCGCATAAAACACACATTCGTAAATTTTGATTTTACTTTTATATTAAAAGTACGCGTTATATCTTCGTATATACACTGTTGTAAGAAATTAAGAAAATCGACAGACTTGAACCATTGGACCGATTTTAATGAAATTTGATATGTACATACATTGATACAATACTAAACAATAAAACCATTTAACAATTGCAATACGCAAGCATGATTGTGCGTAACATTTGTTGCAGTTGGAAGGTATGAACCAGTGGTTGCTGAATAAACAAAATAAATGGATTAGTAGGGTTTAAGGCTTCCTCTAACATCTATGCAGATCTCATAGAGTGATGTCATACTTGAAATAAAAAAGTTTATCAGTTCTTTTGTGTGTGTGTGGCAATTGGTTCCACACTCGTTCAACAACGTTGTTTTTATTTCCTGGATGGTAATCGGGGGGGGGAATGCGAGTTGCATTTGCCCTCCCAGGAGCATATCTATAGGGTTGAGGTCTGGAAACACGGATGGCCAATCCATAGGGCGAATATTCTCACTTTCTAGAAATTCGTGGAACAGAAGTATCTATGTGGCCTCGTGTTATCGTCAACTAAAATGAACTCGGGACCACATGAACCCCTGAAAAGGTGAACATATAGCTCCAAGACCTCATCCTTGTACCTCACATAGTCACAGAGCTTCTTTCAAAGACATGGAGAGGTGTACGGACATCCAACATGATGTCTGTTCAGACCGTTAAACCTCCTCCACTATAATAATCGATTTCTCTGACATTGGATGGTGGGTAGTGGGCCCCTGGTTCTCTCTATATGAATGTACATCGATAATCGGTGTTTAGGTTGAAACGAGACTCATCGGTGAACGGAATGATCGCCCATTGATCCATACTGTAATATGTATGCTGTCTGCACCATGCTAAACGGACTCTCTTTTCGAAGATTTCAACGAGACGCAACAGCATATCTTATGGCAAAGAACCCTTTCTCATTAAATCTTTTTGGAATAGTAACCCTTGATAAATGATTTTCTGTAGCTGCATACAAGTAACGAGAAAGCTTAGAAGCTGTAGCTTCTCTGTAACTCCTCGCTATAATCGACAAATGGAGATATTCTCTGGCCGTCGCGGCTCTTGCATGATCTTGACCAAGCTTACTCTCAATTAATCCAGTAACCTGGAACTGTTTCCATAAGTTAAACACGTCAGTGGGTGTTAAATTGAACTCTCTACAAATCTGGACTTGACATTGGCCTGCTTCTAGCTTCTCCACAATTTACCACCTCATCCAATCATCTAAATGTTGTCGGTTACTCATGTTTACTGCTACAATTTGAATTGATCCAATTGCTTCAAAATAACACTAATAAATTTGCCAAGGTGGGCTGGTGAACGTCTAAACTTACAAGCTCTTATAAAGCCTGTTTCTCTGCTTGTTCCACCTACACACCCGTGTACGCTTACGTATTTACCGTAGAAGATTTGCATTTTTATCTAGAAGCAGTGGTTTTTCCTTCATTTCAGTTCTTTTCATACAATTCCATAAAATATGCAACTCATCTTAATTCATTTCATCCGTGTGCAATAAATGCTCTTCAAAACAAAAACGTATAGTTGAATTTAAATTTCACATTTAAATACATTTCTTCCATAAAACATTTAATGTTCTTTAAAAAATGGATAGTCTCCTCTTTCATGTGGTTTTCTAAAAAAAGTTACAGAATTTTGATATTTTTACTCAAATGTACATCTTACAAAATCACCGAATGTTTCCATGTGTAGACTCTCTTTCACATGTCTCAAAAATTCCTTTCCAATTTTCTTAAAACCTTTACTTCCTTATTCTTGCTTTCCATTCTTGAAACTCTAGCATAAAAATCATGAAGCTCTTCCTTACTTAGAACTAATCTTATAAGAAAAAAAATGACTTAAGTATATTTTAAAAGTATTTGAGTAGTCTTAAAATGAAAGAGTAAAAATCAGAAAAAAGTTTACCTCTAAAGCTGAGATTCTTGGAAAATCTAATTACTTACTTCAATTTATGCTTTTAAAGTTAAAATGATTTATGCTTAGAAATTGCATTTCCTATTTTTGTCTTTTTTGGAAATATGAAGTTAATTTTACTCATATACCTTATGTTAAAAAATTATAAATGACAAAACCACACGTAGATGCATTTAAGTTCTTGTAAAACCAAAAGAAAGATAATAATTTTCTTTAAAAAGCATTTGAGTTTATTAAGTGATATATTAATTTATCATGTCTAAAAGTTTAATTACATTGACACTAATAAAATATGGCAAAACATTTAAATACATCTCAAACTTTTTTTTAGAGAATTCTTAAAACATTTAAATATATTTTCTATTTGTTATACCGTACGAAAATTAAATACATTTTAAAAAGAATTTTTTTTTAATTTAAAGTGTTCTTTAGAGTTGCCAGCCTTCATCATGACTTTATTTTTTTTTGTACTCTATAGAATATAGATTCAGGAAATATTCTCTTAATATAACAAAGATAACATAATTTAATAAAATAATATCAGAAATTTCCATACTATGCAACTTGGCTGCATTTGTGAACGAATCAAGAATATAGCTTAGAAGAATATAGATATGCGCTTAAGGGAAACAAACATTAACATAATGCGCTTTTATGAATGGGCATGGTGGAAATTTTTCTCGAACACCCATAATTAGAAAATTTTAACATTGGTGCCGTACTTCTTCAAAAACGATGAAGGCCACAACGTTACAGTCAATGGTGATCGGTATAGAGCCATGATTAATAATTTTTTTTTAATCCTAGTTAAAGCATGAAAATGCATTCCTGAAACAAGTAATATATTTAAAAAATAAGTCAATTTCTGTTTAGATCAACAAAGAAAAATTGAACAATCATGATGTCCAGGAGCTGTGGTTCCAACAAGACGGCGCAACATGTCACACAGCTCGTGCCACAATGGTGATCGATTTATTGATTTTTCTAGCTCGTGCCAGACACGTTTGGTGACCGCCTAATTTCACGTTTTGGACCTGTGAATTGGCCTCCAAGATCTTGTGATTTAACACCGCTAGACTATTTTCTGTGGGGCTATGTAAAGTCATTGGTCTATGCGAATAAGCCACAAACGCTTGACCATTTGGAAGACAACATTCGCCGTGTTATTGCCGGTATACGGCCACAAATGTTGGAAAAAGTCGTCGAAAATTGGACTTCCAGAATGGACTACATCCGAGCCAGCCGTGGCAGTCATATTCCAGAAATCATATTTAAAATGTAATGCCACAAGATTATCTTTCGAATAAAAACATTCATGTCAATCGAATAATACATCGTTGTTTTATAGCAATTTAAAGTTCTATACCTCTAAAAAACCACCCTTTATACACATATGACAGAATCACAACATTAAGTGGTAATTTATTTTATTAACTATCATTAAAGTATCGTATTGTCATCCAAAATAATCGTGTATATAAAATTTCAGTTCAACTGAATGCTTTAAAACGAGAGAAAATATTTTCAAGTTTTTTTTTACATAAGTTGCCAAATGGTCACTAAGTCGCTAAAAATCATGCCAATGTGGCTGTATTTGTTATTCGTTGAACTATTAGTTTTAATCAATTAATTTTCATTAAGTATAATTAAATTAGTCAATTGTCATCAAAATAATAGTGTTTTTTTTAAATTTCAGCTCAATTGAGGCCTTTAAAATATATTTTATTAACGATTGAAAATTACATGAAGATAAATATATAGAGAGTTTGAGTTAATAGTGTAGGAATTGAAAAATAGGCTTAGAGAGAAAGAGAAATCCTGCACTAAAATTAAACATAAAATGTAGAAAAAGGACAAATTTTTATAGAACTAAGTAAATAGTATACTTATCATTAGAAATATTGCAGTGATCTTAAGAATAAAAATCTATTTTTGTAAGCAAATCGGAATAGCAATGAACATATAGTTCTATTAATCACATTACTTAAATATACTTTGAGTCTAAAAAGAAAAGTAAAACAATTAAAAATTCAAAATAACAAAATTAAGTATACAGGTATTAAGAAAAAGTACATTAAATTATTTAAATACAAGAAAACAAAATATAATTAAGAAGACTTTCCTTGCAGCATCACCGGATTTATTTGTACAAAACTGCCATCAAATGACAAAAGAGCTAGTATAAGCCAGAGATTAGGTGATATAAATTTTCTGATTAAATCCCTTTTTAAAGGTATTAAACTAGATTTCTCCCTTCCCAATAAAATGCCGGTCTTATCTCTCTCTATCCCTTTGTTTAAATTAATTCATGGATAGACTTGAATATTGTTAAATTACAACTAAAATTCACAAAGCCGGATCGGGTCTTCTGAACAAATTGCCTATAATTTTAAGTGCAAATTTTAAAGTAGATTTTTCAAAAGACAAATCAAAACCTTTAATTGATTTTTTAAAATCAAAATTCACTTTAATTATGTTAAATGACCCAAATGAAACACGAGGAAGTATTGAACAACACTTGAAGGAATTTTTTATAGATATTTAAATTATAAATTTTGAATCTAAAGGATTTATATATATATCTATTGTTTCCTTCTTAGAATACAACTAATTCCCAAACATGATTCTATATTTCGCACAAAAATATTACTTTATGAGTATAGGCATATGAATAAATAAAATATATTGTATAGGACAATACTAATATTCCCTTCTTTTTTGTTCACAAAACTAATTCCTGGAATAACATTACAAAATTTGAAGTTATCACTTCTATCGTTTGGTCATAAACACACACACACACTTTTTTTTATTTTAATCCTAAAAAGTTCCCTACGCATTTCAATACTTGCATACATATAGTTGAAAAATAAAAAAAAAAAAAAAAAGTATATACACACTGTTATAACGAGTAGAGCATTAAAAGATAGTTAGCATCCGTTTGCATAAATTTTAGCTTATGATAATCTTGTAAATTTATACATACAATGAAATAAAAGCCAACGCATTGATTTCTGACGAGTTTACAACTTACTCAAGTTGATTTTTTTTATCTTTACTGATACCGAGTTATTTCTGTTTTCTTTATAATTCTTAACAAATCCGGAAATTTTGAGGAAAATGTTCTGATGCTTATAGGATAAATGTTACATAAATTGCTTTCATGTATATATTTCATGTAAATGAATATAACTAAATGTTAAGTAGAATATTTTTGTTGTAAAAACATTAAAAAATTATGTTTTTTCATTGATTTGTCAATTATGAAGAGGTGTAAAAATGTCGATTATTACATTTTAATAAAATGTATTTATAACATGTTAAATTTGAAAGAGAAAGACGTCTAACTGAATGTAAAAATAAACACATGACCCCGAAACTTCCCCCTAAGACTGTTCAAACACAGACAACTATCAAGAAATTGAATTCTTTGATCCTAAACGAAAACTCGCCGACTCAAAGACGCATTGCATCGAAACTAGGAATGTCTTCCGAAACTGTAATTAAAATAATTCATAAAAATTTAAAGTAAAAAAAAAGCTGTTTAAATCTAAATTTCTTCTTTTTTTTAAGACATAATACTTAAAGAAAACAAATAGTAGGGACTTATATAACACACACCTAAATTTTGAAAAAATGAAATCTGTGGTAACATTTGATGAGGTATGGGCATATTTAAGTGACTGTTGTAAAAGAGGATCAAATTTCTATTCTTCAACGGAAGGTAATGACCGTACAATATGGCTTCGTCAGTTTACAGTAAAGTTTCTAAACAGATTCATGATAGTTTAAGGTATTTCTAACAAGGGCAAAATAAGAATTAATTTATTCAACTATTACCAAAATATTTTAGATCCAATTTTTGAAGAAGAAATGTCAACCTTATATAGAAAGAACATTCATAAAGTTGAGCTTCATACGGAAAAGTCTTTTGTCACACGTCTAAGTCAACTGCCGTTTTTTTAGAAAAGAATGAATCAGAAAATGGAACAAAATATATAATATTTAACGAATTTGTTTTAAAACCATTTTGCGGTTCTCCAATGGACTTTCGTACTTAAGTGTTTATAAAAAGGAGCCTTAGGAAAGATCAAAGAACACTGAAGGGACTTTGGAAAGCGGTTCAAAAGCAATGGAGTAAAATTTGTATAACAGTACTAAAAAAGTCAACTTTCAAGAAAAATTCAGGTTAAGGAAAATTTCGAGAATTATGGCTATCAGAGAGCAGAAAATTACTACAAAACATACGGTTATCATTGATAAAAATTAACTATCAAAATCGTTTCCATAAAGTGCGAACGATCTTCTAATTATTTCCTTGTATTCCGTAAATAGTCAACGTACAAAACCTTTAAATCACATAAATGTGAGTTGATTAAGTGAATTGCTCGAAGTCTCAATGACATTGCAGAAGAAACAAGGTAAGTTTTCGGAGAGTTAGTCTTGAAATTTAGTTTCAGAGTCAAATGACAATGTCGAATTATGAACGAAACTTGTAACGAATCTATACGGCACCTTATGATCAATACTCTTAGGCGTCTTTGGGGTTTGTAAATTCGCGTATATTTCCAACCAGATCTGAAAGGAGAAAACGGGATATACAAATGAATTAAGGTATTTAAGGACAGCGTTGTAAGTTAGCAGATAGAAGGCGATTCAGCCAAGAGAAGTAGTGACGAAGTTAAGAAGGTTCAAGTGGATTGCGTGATTAAAGTCTTACTGTTATTAGTCAGCGAAATACCATTGGAAGAATTTGTCTACCTGGAGAGAACGTCATTATAACCAGGTGATATTTATAACTTAGTTTATATGACCACAAGAGTTAATATATAATAAAGTTAGTGTAAGGTTAATGAATGATAGTAATTCAAGTTATATTTCTCGGTCTTCTTATTCTGGTAAACCCGTTCGATGTTAAGCTTAGTGGTTCATTAATATCCTATTTTGTGATTTAAAGTAATATTAAAGGTAAATCCCTTTGACGTAGACATATTGTTTAATATTTGCATTTAGAAAGTTGCTAATTGAATCAATAGAATAAATATAATTTGTTATTCTAAAAAGGATGTCTGGTAATTCTTTGCCTCAATTCAATCTCAGTGTCCAGGGTGGAACCCAGAGGGGTTCTCACAAACTCTTACACATCATGCTGAGTTTTTTACCTTTAGCTTATATAACTGGGCATCAGCCTCGTTAGACAACAAGTCTTCAGTGGCATCAAGACTTGAATTTAGTACTTAACAGCAACAACTTTGTACACCATCTGGTGAACTTTATAACTTGGCTCTGTGATTGCATGGGCGTTTTTCAAAGAAGTTGAAATCATCAAAAGTGTCGCACTTGTTTAAAGCAATAAATATTCAATTATTCTCAGTCATCTGTTTAATAACTTCGAATTTTTGTTTAAAAAATAAATTTTCAATAAATATTAGAGCATTAAAAATAACTTTTATTGTCTCAGCTTCCATGAAAAACTACAAAATGAAAAAAACTTGTGTCTGGCGCTATTATTCGAAACTAATATATATATATATATATATATATATATATATATATATATATATATAATATTTGAAAGTAATATTTTTATATTTCTACTTCAATAAAGGTATAAAAATCAATTTTACGTTAACTTGAGTTAAGGAATGCAAAAACTAACACTTTTTCTTTGTTTACATTTGAATGGGCGGTGATGAACATACACTAGAAATAGGCTATGAAAAATATGTTTTCTTCATAACATATATGTTGCGAGCCTTACTCGTATTAGTGAGAAGACATGTAGAAAGAAGAGCCATCACTAAAAAAAACCATGTATTAGGTAACCTTGTACTTATTATCAAGTTTTAACTAAGCTAATAGCATATTTTAGTCAGATTTAACCTACTCTATGTATTAATAATGAAACATTACTTATCATATAGGTAATAATAAAATATAGGTACTGAGATGGACTATTTTAACAGCACCCCGAGCTTCGCAATCCTTTTTTCTGGGTACACTAACAATTCAGATGTAAACTTTAAATCAATCCAACACTACACAAAACGTGTGCAAATAATTTCTTTCTTTCTCTCTCTCTCTCTTCCACGTAAACGCAGTTCACTTGACTATAAATAGTATCTCTCATTTGTATAAATCGAGGTTCTTTTACAGGAAGAGGTTCTTCAATCAAACAGTGAATGAAAACTTATTCCCTTTTTAGTTTAGAAGACGGAAATTGAACCTGTTACTTATATTGTCAAATAATTCTTTATTACATAATTTAAAGTTATTTCTCGTATTTGTCTTCAATAAAAAAAATACATGGTTGGGAGTTTTATCAATGCCATGTAGCATGTATATGGTTGGAAGAATAATAGTCTAATTTTTACAAACCTGCATCTTATAAATACTCAGGCATGAATGTATTTATGTATTCATTTACTAATATCTCCTTTTATAACAAATGAGTTAGGAGGTAAATATGCTTAATGTTTAATACATAAAAAATGCGGTAGTGTTTTCCTTTTGTCTTGAAAATTTTGTTCATAAAGTTTCAAATTTAAATGTACACAAGGATATTTATATACTTATACAGTTTACTTTCATTAAGAATTTTTTAAAAAACATTATCAATGAAAGTAAATTGATAACAAAAATGTTTTCCTGTCTCAAATATATTTCAATGAGAATAGAGATAAGTGTTATCTATTTTTAGAATTAAAAATGTCTACAATTCAATAAAATCGAAAATAAATGTTTCGCAACCCCATAAAACTATTTTATATGTCTTCTATCACATTTGGAAATTTTATTTATATTTGATTAAAAATGAATTTCCTTATTCAATTTCACAACTATTTATTCTGACTTTAATAAATAAAGTTTTATGCATAACAATACTAAAAAAAGGGGAAAATCTCATACTCTTATTTCAATTGAAAGGTAATAAGAATTATAATATCAATAAATTCAGACTTTACTCACTTGTTTTGCTTATTTATTCTTTAATTGTGTTGCTTTTTTTTTTCTTAACTCTAAACTTTTTACGGTGAAATGTATTGTTTTAATATTTCATCAAACTTTTCATTTCCTTTTTCAATCTGGATACCATATTTGCATTTAAATTAAATTCAAAATTTTAATGCGAATTCCTTAACGAATCTTTGGATGACCTAAATGTACATTCATAAATCAAAAGAAAGCAGATTAAAATATCCAAAACTCGTTTAAAATCTTAAGCAACTTTTCTATACAGAGCAATCTCAAAACTAACTATAGTGAAAAAACAGCTATAATATATTTAATTACTCAATAAATAAAACAATAAACCAAGTACAAATTATATATATATATATATATATATATATATATATATATATATAGTCATTTGAAATTGATTACGTTTTGCGAGTTGTTTACGTACACCATTGCTATTTAACACACGTTGTATAGCGGATTATACAAACTAAATTACAATAGAAAGATTAATTTTAAGGGAGCTTGGTATCCCCAAAATCACAAACCTATCATTTTTTTTTATTTTCATTTAATCTTATTCTTTGCATTATTATCTTTCAAACAACATTTAATTAAAAACATCATTGAAACAACATTTAATGAGGAATTGCCATTGTAACATACGTTACAATTATTACTATAGAAAGACAAAACTAAACATATTTCTGATGGAACCAGTATGAACAAGATGCACAGCATTGCACCCATTCCTGCCCTTCATTTTCATCATAATAATTAGTTTCACAAAGAAATGCAGGAGGAATTTCGTTTCTTAGCATTTATTGTTTTTTCTGCCTTTTGCCCCAACCCTTTCTGTAACAATTCCGTTGGCTACTCTCTTCTTGGAAATCAGACCTTATGCACTTATCAGCTCTTTCGCAACGGTCTACGATTAACACAGGTTGTTTTTAATGTTTTCTCTTCCAAAAATAATACTGCTGACTGCAAGAATTCAGTATTGACAATAGATGAGCCATGGGGGGCTTAACTTGGACAAAGTTATAATAAGGAAGATGTTTGCGGAAGGAAGATAAACTCAAGGAACGTATATGGCGAGACAGTACTGGTTTATCAATTGGTTGCTCGGGGTGGGTCTCCAGGGGGACGGAAAAGCTGAATATAACCTGAATTACTGGTAATAAATTTCGATGCTGCCTCGTAATAAAATACGATGCTCGAACTCGTATATTTTCTGTGCCCAGGGTCCAAATTAGGTTGTTTTTAGTGTTTTCTCTTCCAAAAATAATACTGTTGACTGCAAGAATTCAGTATTGACAATAGATGAACCATGGGGGGCTTAACTTGGACAAAGTTATAATAAGGAAGATGTTTGCGGAAGGAAGATTAACTCAAGGAACGTATATGACGAGACAGTACTGGTTTATCAATTGGTTGCTTGGGGCGGGTGCCCAGGGGGACGGAAAAGCTGGACATAACCAGAATTACTGGTAATAAATTTTGATACTGCCTCGTAATAAAATACGATGCTCGAACTCGTATATTTTCTGTGCCCAGGGTTCAAATTAGCTTAAATCAGCCCTGGGACTAGAGGATGGTTCGGGATTAGTGTTGGAAATCATTATTTCATCAAATTTCGGTGCTGACCATATTACCCTTAAAATTACTGCCGGTATTTGGTCTAACTACAGTATTTAGTAGTTGGCATTACTGCTGTTAAAAGTAGAAGGAACGCGCGAAAACCTCCCATTTCCGCCAATGGATACTACTGTTGTAAAAGATCGTATCTATTTATAGGTTTAATGTCAAGTTAATTAATCGTCGGTGTTAAATCTTAAGATAACTAAAATATAACAGCAAATTTAATTTGCATTATCAGGTATTCGTACCTGCAGTAGAAATGGTCTGTTTGCAGTTCGGTTTGAACCACGTGACAACACAAGCAAAACACACAGACATCATGATGCTTTTGCAGTGCTAACTCCGCAGTACGAATGCACCAACTCAAAATCATTATGTGTATTATGGGTATTTGCTTAAATAAATTTACAAGTTTACCCTACAGTTAATTGTAATGAAAAGTGTTTTAAAAATTTCAGAAACCACACATGTGTATAACACACTGTCCATTACCCACCCACTTTTCCAGATATTTCCTGATGTTTTATGATTATATTTTGTTTTTAAGCTATAGAGATATCTAATTCTACTGTAAAAATTCCGTTGTACAGAAAAACATTCTCAGTGCACTCATATTTTCCTTTAAATAGATCAGGATTTGAATTTCCATTACGGATGCATATTCTTCTTCCACGCCCCCCAAAAAAAGCGGCAATTTCTTTATATAAAACAACTCCGCAATGATTTCAACTCCCTTTGGGTGCTGAAATCAGTAAAAAAGCGAATATCTTCTCAATGAATACGCATTCCAAATTCCTGTACTAATACATTAAAAACGTGAAATTTTATCTATAGCATTCACGTACCACTTTGAAAGCAGATTTTCACAAAACCCGTTCTTAGCGGGTCTTCACTCAACTAAAGAAACATGTGCGAAATTTATATTATGTACATCAAATTTCTGTAAAGATCTCGTGGTTTGTAAGTTAGAGAGTGAGTCCTTCTTTATAAATTATATTTTAATCAGGTTTCTTTCGTATTAATTGTAATAGTTTTAGTCCAACAAATTCATTAAATCTGAATTATTTGTGAGTAGCACACTATATACTTTTTCTGAATTATAAAAATCGAAAATAAAAAATAAGGAATAAATAAATAAAAAAAATTTTCTGGGCTTTTCATGTAGGATTTTTACTAATATGTAAGACAACACTTCATATTTAAAAAATATTTCTATCTGTAATTCGAATTCAGAACAATGTTTATTTAAACACATATTTACAAGCATATTCAGTTATCTTTGCTGCATAATAATTCATTGTAGGTCTGTATAATAGGAATTTCAAGACAACGGTACTACGGCAGTGTTATTCAAGATATTCTCGAATCGAATGATGATTATAAAGGTTCTTCTTCAAAGTGCTTTATAAGCTAGACGCCAGACAATGACTGAATGGAATTGAAAGGACAAAGACAACCGGCTTAGCCTTTGTCTCATCAAAACAGCTAAAGATGATTCAGATGTGTTTAATATATTCATAAAATTTATTTGTGTTTATCATCAAGGATTTTCAAAATATTTAAATTAAAAGACCAGAAGAGGTACTCCCAGCCCACCTAACCAACCCCCATTCTGAAAATTATACAACTGTTCCTACTCAGTTATCCAATTGTGAAACTATACTTTATATGTATTATGTAGCTCTATTTACTTGTTCTTCTTTCTCAAAATTCTCTCTTGGCACTCCTCTTCAGTTAAATTCATCATTGAAGCTGCATTGTGCTACACTTCATTGATGAAGTCCTCAGATTTCGATACACCTGCAGTTCTTGCAGTTTTCTGAAAACTTGGAACAGATGTTTTTAGAATATTATTACAATAAAAATCTATTTAAATGCAATTATTTGGCTAAAATTGAAGAAATAATTAATATTTTCAAAGCATTCTCCTTTTGTTATTTGTTTATATATATATATATATATATATATATATATATATATATATATATATATATATATATATATATATATATATATATATATATATACCTAAAACCTCTTTAGAGTCTAAAAACTAGATGATTGAAACTTTCACATTTTCAGAGTAACTATCGTTCAAATAATTATTGGTAATTCAGGTTTAAATTATTATGGTATTTTAAAATATGAATAAATCGACTAAATTATACAGTTCAAAAATTCTAGTTCATGCTTTGAACAATAGTCTTATTTATACATAAACTAATCGTTATTATTACAGAAGCATTTTTCATGTAGGAGATTTCTTCATTTTGTGTCAAGAATTCTATTTAAATATTTTTTTTTTTACTAATGTTTGTAATCAATTTTATTAGACATTCTAATTAAAGTGACACTAAATATCAAACAAAATATTCCTTTATAAATTTTTGTAAACATGAGAGTCACGATCAGATTTAAACAAGATCTCCAACCTGAATTTGATTTTTTTTGGACATTAGTGAAAATTTCGTAAACCGATTATAATTTTGATAATAATTTATGACGTTCGATCAGACATTTTACTTTTCTAACATCCTTTTCATGCCAGAATGGCGACTTTGAAGATTAGTTTTATCTTATCTGTAACAATATCATTATAAGACATGCATAATGGGCTTACAGCAGTGCTTCTCAAGCTTTCAATATTTGCGACACAATTTCCAATCACAATTTTTGTCTTCTCCCCATATAAAATAATGATGTATTGAATGCAATAATAATTTACTTCGACGCTAAAGCTGCAATACGACCCGAATAGTAATTATAAATCATAAAAATTTTCAAGATAAGTATTAAATTAAGGTACCTTTAAATAAGAAATATTAAGAGTAATTTACTTTCAAGGAAGAAATTTTAAGTAAGTTACTTTCAATTAGGTTAAATTAAATATCCATTCCCTCTTATAATCATCCAGTTTCCATCCATTTTAAATATATCCCTATTTTCTGCGGATGCTACTTTAAAGACGAAATAAAGCTATCATTTAAATATAGAAAAATTAATCAGAGTGTAGTGTTTAATATTATACCTTCCTTTTAAAAGTCCATGAAAGACTCCCTAATAATTATTAAACTTAATTTTAATTTAGTGTTGATAATCATATCAAGTACATTGTGCATTACAAAAACATTTATAAGTATGCGAGTATAATATTATAAGTGTAAAAATGTTTTTCTGTGTGTTTTTTATTATGTCAGAACATATATATTTGGTTCTGCTTCCTTTCAGTAAATTAATTATTTTTAAATATTTGTTTTTCTGAATTTTGACATGCTCGAGCCGCCTACATAGGATTTTCAAACCCTCCAAGGGGGCGTGGACGACAGTATGAAAACAACAGGCTTAAGGAAATGAATAGAACACATTTACTAATTTATTGCAATGTCTACTTTACTGGCATCCGAATCTCTTCGAAACATAACTTATCTCTCTCCAGGTATACTCCCTACGGCATGCGAGAGAAGGCTTAAGTATTTTGAAAAGCAGTGCTTCTCAAACTTTCAATATATATTTGCGAATCAATATTAAATCGTAGTTTTCATCTATATAATAGTGTAACATATCTAATAATACTATACTTCAACACAAAACCTACAATATGACTTTAACCCAGTGCTTCTCAAACTTTCTATATTCGCGACCCAATTTTCATTTAGAATTTTCATCGCGCCCCCCTTCCCCATACAATAACAATGTGTTGACTGTAGTAACAATGTATAATTCTTTGAGAGACGCTAAATCTACAATACGGCCCTAATTTTAAACCGTTCAAAGTATCAAGATAAGCATTAAATTCTGTGTATGATAAGAGCCCATTGGAAAATCACTAGTAATTATTAAACTTGTTCTTAGCTTAGTATTGTTATAAAATACATTATGTAGCAATGATACATTTATAAGTATAATATATCAGAGTAAATGTGTATATTTAAAAATATCAGAATACATTTTGTTTTGTTTCCTTTTAGTAAATTGATAATTTTTTAAATCTTTTATTTTTAACTTTCCGATACGTTTGTGCCCCCTTGTAGGGTTATAACGCCCTCCCCGCAGTTTGAGAAACACTGCTTTAACCTTTTAAGTGCAGATATACAGATGGGTGACAAAATAATACGAACACCTGTGAAAGAGTAGAAAAGCTTTATTAATAGGGAGTTGGACCCCCCTTTGACTGAATTGCAGACTGTATGCGACGTGGGATGGACGTATAGAGGTCATGAACAACTTGTAATGGAGTATGAAGCCATTCTTCGTGGAGAGCGGTCTCTAATGCCGAAATCGTAGATGGTGGAGGGAATCGAGCACGTAATTTTGACTCCAAATATCCCCACAAATGTTCAATAATTTTTAAATCAGGTGACTGAGGGGGCCAATCAAGATGACCTACTTCCCCCTCATGCTCTACAAACCATTCTTGCGCGATTTTAGCAGTGTGGATAGGAGCGTTGTCGTCTTTATAAAGTGGGCATTCTCCGGGAAATAAAGTCTGGACAAATGGATGCACCTGATCCCCCAGGATATTGACATAGTGGGCAGCTTTAACCTTGCCATGCAGAGTAACAAGTGGCCCAACACCACGCCAATATATCGCCCCCCATACCATAAGGGACCCACCTCCATGCTTAACAGTCGGCACGACGCATTCAGGAGCAAATGCTTCTTTGGGCGTTCTCCACACATAAACGCGTCCGGTGGTTTGGAATAGGGTGAACGTCGATTCATCCGACCAGATGACTTGTTGCTACTGTTGTGGGGTTCACTGTCTGTGTGTTCTACACCACTGGCGTCGCTGTAAAGCATGACGTGCTGTTACCAATGGTTTACGAATTCCAACTCTTCCATACAAGTTCGAAGCATGAAGTTCCCTTTGGACGGTTCTTGCTGAAATAGGGTTATAAAGATGACTATTCACCTCAGACGTTATCTGGGATAGCGATTGCTTGCGCTTTCGGGCCACTATGCGGGTTAAGACTCATTTATACCTGTCGGTAAGCTTTCTTTTCCGTCCACTGCTGTGCTTGCCAGATGTCACATTCCCGCATTTCTTGTATGCTGTCATAACGGCAGATACAGTACTCCTTGCACGCCTCAAATAAATGGCTGTTTCCGTCACCGAGCAACCAGCGCTCCTCATTCCAACAATCATACCTTTTTCGAACTCTGACAGGTCCGTCATTATTGCGTTTTTCAGAAATTATAATTGACGCCTGCAACACCTATCCCAGCTGTTGAGCGACAGATACTTTATCTTTCGACTCCGCTAGGCAACGGACTGCAACGCTAACTGACATGCGCGTTGTGCGTCTTTGAAATGGGCCATGCCTTTTTCACGGGTGTTCGTATTATTTTGTCACCCATCTGTATATCTGCTGGCAGATATAAAAGTCTCGCTCAGTCAGCGTCTCTCCGAAGTACAATCTTTTCTGTACACTGCTATCCATAAAGTTAATCGGAAGATTTTGAAATGCAATTTAAGGTATCCAACTATGTTCGGAACCGTGATTATAAGAAAGCGTAAAGATGGATAATTTCGTGATATTTAGTGTCACTTATATTAGAATATATGTATAAAATTGTTTTAAGGACATTTTGACAAAAATTTTTTTAATTAAATACAATATTTTGGCAAAAAATTAACTTAGACTAACCTTTTTTCAAATTGTTCTCCTTTTTATAAAAAATGCTTCTAAAATCTAATATTTTGTTTTTATAAAATAAAGACTTCTTCAGACAGTCTGAACATTTTTTTTTTTTTTAAAAATCACATTATTTTTAGAGTTACAACCAATTGGAATAATTATATGCGTTTTTTTCTTAAAACTTCTCCCCTCTGTTGTAGTAAAACATACATAAACCCACTTCTAAGTTATATACTTCAAAATTCTAGTTGAGCCTCTGTACAGTGGTCTGAGCTATATAAATGCAAAATATTATTATAATAGAAGCATTTTTTACAATAGGAGAATATTTTGAAAATGGGTCATTCTATGTTAATTTTTTCAAAATATTGTACTTAAATATTTTTTTCGTAATACTATTTTTAAAACAACTTTATATACATTTTCTAATCTAAGTGACACTAAATATCATAAAAATTATCCTTTTATGCGCTTTTTTAAAATCACGGTTTCGAACGTAGTTGGATACCTTATGTTAGTATTGTTAAATTAATTATAATATACATTGAGCAGTACTGATATATTTATAAGTGCATTATATCAGTGTAACTGTGTATTTTATTCTTTGTTATGTTAGAATGTATTTAATATACTTTCAGTAAGTTAATATTTTTTTAAATAATCTTTTGTGTTCGTCTTTTCAATATACTTCAGCCCCCCTCGTAGAGTTATCACGCCTCCATAAGGCAAGCGATTCACGGTTTGAGAAACATTGAGGTGAAGTTCAAAATCTCAATCACCCCATGTTCTTTTTTTTGTTGCTTACTCATAGGTTGGATCTGATAATCTAAGGTTTTAATCTGATGCCCCTACAAATAATTGTACATTTTCATCATGAATGTTATCATAGTATCTCGAATTTCTGAGCTAAGATATATTAATGCTCAGAAATTCAGAATATTTTAGAAACAGACCTGAGATGAGTGTTAGAATTTTAGAGTTTAATCAAACCAAATAAGGTACAACACTTCTCTATTTTAGTGTAAAATAAGCTGCCTGATGAGATATATGCAGAAACTTACTATTCGAAATGTGTGGAATGATTCGTTGAGGAAAACTAGTGCCTTCCACAGCCACTTTATAAGCATAACACTGACATTCACTGGCATAAACTGAACAGTTAATATTTAGAGGGTACACCTGAGTAAATTTATTATTCGGATGAGTTATTGGAGTTTGGAAAGTGGGCTTTGGCTGATAGAATATCTGAGGAAATCAGAAGTTCCGAGAAGCAAAGTTCCTATTTGAGCATTAGAAGTGATCCCAAGAATATAGGAAATATCTTAACCCTTTAACTAGCACAAAGCTAAAATACACTTTTCTGTGACATAATACTTGATAAATGTAATTCTCTCATCCACTATAAACATTATTTAGTCACGAAAAAATATATCTGATTAAGGTTTTTTCCCCCTGGGTGGTGGCTAGACGTTATAGCCACTGCGCACTTAGGACATTTAACTTACTTTTCCAAGACAGAAATAATTAATCATATTACAATAAACTTTTTATGAAAAATTGGCATTTATGTAATAACTATTTCAATAACAATTAAATATAAGTGTAATTAAATAATAATAGAATAATTGTATAACATAGAATACTTACTAAGAATATATATAAAATACTTAGAATGTATATTGAAATTGGCATGTATCCACATTTTATATTTTATTTAATTTTAGTATAAAAGGTTGGAAATAAAGTCATATTTTTGAGAATTTAAGAAGATACAGTACGATTCAATTGACACAAATCGATCAAAAATCAAATCTAATATTTTTAACCTAAATTATTCTTTATATACTTTTGTATAATCTTACAAAATTTGAAAGCTCTAAGCCTAAAAAAATGTAGAATTTTTAAAGCTTTAACGTTCGTTTTTATTAACATCTCTATGGCAAATCAAAACTTTAAACTGCCTTATCTCGGAAAGATAAAATAACTAGTTTGCCTTCAATTAAAATGCTAAGGCTTTTTTTCAATAGTGCCTGATACTTTGTGATTTTTTTTACCTATTGCTAATAGTACATGTAACAAAAGTTGATATGCATTTTTGAATCAAAACAATACTTATTTTTTTTTAAATAATTGAACCCAGAAGTTATACATTTTTTAAGGAGTTTCAATAAGCATTCTAAAAAAGAAGTATTTTACGAAATACTTCTTGCTATTGAAAAACCCTTACCACCTTCTGTTATGTATAGTTTGATGTACTTATAAATCAAATGTTATGCGCATGCGTCAATTTTTGTAGGAGAAGTAGCATTTTAAAAATCCCTTCACAAATCTTTTTCTTTAAAAAATTAAATGGTTAGCCTTTTATGTAATTTTGAGCACAAAATTTGTTTTCCATAGTATACACACATAGGATGCAATAAAAAAATTTTTGAAAATCTTTCAATTAAATTTTTTTTTCATAAATCGTACCATGCCCCCTTAAATTAGTTATTTCATAAATTTGATGAAAAATTTACTGTGAAACTTTATAATATGCAAACGTTTTTCCGAGCAGAAAAGCTGTAAAGAAAAATTTTCGAACCGAGAATCTTGTACCACATATTGTAAACAAAGTTAGTTTATATTTCCGACTCCAAACATTTTCACTTGATTCTAAGTGTGGAGAAAAATGAAAATTTCTAAGTCATTTTTTTGTTCTATGTAAGCAGTGGATAGAGATTCTAGCCACATATAAAAGCTTTCCAAAAACCTAAATAATATCTTTTTTAATTGTCAATTTGCTTAATTCATTCAGATGAGAGAAAAGTATGCTTAAGACATGTCGAAATTTTTTTCAAACATCAAAAGTTTTATTTATAGTATTCAAAATGCAATTTGTAGATTTACACCGGGAAACACTGTTTTAAACCCATTAGGGGACATGAAATGCAAAAAAATGTATCGTCCTGCTATCTGTATTGATTTAATGCGTTTTAGCTTCAATTAACTCATATGGATAGACAAAATATCCATCACGCGCTTGGAGAAATTTCTTTTAATCTGTGGCTAGACGTATTAACCACTGCCCAATAAAGGGTTATATAGTTCTCACCAGATTACAATGCTGCGATACGACTGGTAATAAACAATAACTAGTAGACGTACACCATCACTTGTCGATCTTCAGTGTAAAAGGCACAAATTCCTTTAATTTGCCCAAACTCAGTCCTTACTTAGGAATGGTGGGTAATTCTAAAAGGGAGATACCCAGGTGAGAAGTCATCCTCGTAAGACAACTTATTTGAACAATTGCATTTTGCCTTTTATGTTTTTTTTCTTAGCTTGATGTTTTTTGCTTACCACTGTATTTTGAAACTTTATAATTACTGTCTTATTAAACTATGTTAAACCATGTGTGTCATTTAAAACTATTTCAAGGTTATAAATTATTCAGATTTTCACAGGATAACTGGGACAAATTTTATAAGGAGGTAACAGACATCACAAGGATTTACATTTTCATTGCAATCCATGGGCTTTTGGTAGCTTAGTGGTTACATCATCGGACTCCAGCCCAGATGGCCTGCGTTCGGTGCCCGATGCTACCAAATGCTCTCCCAGTACACACGGAGTACGTGTTCATTAAATCAGTGGGTACGAAAGTCTTGTGGGCTGAATCACACGTGCAGGGGATTGGAGAATAATTCCCTCCCCTTCAGTTCCATGTCTAAATTGGGGCGGTGGAGATCGATGGTGTCACCATTTATCGTCCCTTCGAGAACTTCACCGAGCTATTTCGTATTGTCCCCTGCATAGTGCTCAAGGCCAACGACATCTAGCCCCTCGTCACGATGAATTTTGTGGACCTCGATCTGACTACGTCAGATTGATTGATTGAATATTAATGTCGCACTGCTCAGCTGCACGAGGGCTTTTGGCGACGGACCACGTAATGTTGAACCATGTTCAAGTGACGTGGATGACACCTAAGCTGGCACCTTCTCTCCTAACTACCACACCCCACCAACGGGGGGACGTTTCAGCTCTTCACAGATTTAACGTGCATCGCTGCCTTACACGGCGGGTCTTTAGTGGTACTGAGCTCAAACTCGTGACAAGGCAAGCCATGATCCAATACCCATACCACTCGGCTACCGCGGCCACCTGACTACGTCAAACAGGTGGCATTAAAAACAACAATAGCAACCCATGGTCGGAGACGCCATCATTCGGCGTATTCCATACTCCTATGCGGGCAATGACAGTTGAAATGATTGTGATAATACAGGTCTATTTCCTTAAGGTATCCAACTACTTTCGGAACCACGATTTTAAGAAAAGAGCATAAATGGATAATTTTCATGATATTTAGTGTCACTTAGATTAGAATATACACATAAATTTCTTTTAAGGACATTTTGACAAAATATTTATTTAAATATAATATTTTGGCAAAAAATTAATTTAGAATAATATTTTTTCCAAGTGTTCTCCTTTTGTGAAAAATAGTTCTATTATAATAATATTTTGCCTGTATATAGCTTAGAAGTTCATCTAGAACTTTTAAAAATTCACATTTTTTTCAGAGTTATCACCCATTGAAATAGATATTCACGTTTTTTTCTTAAAATTGCTCCCCTCTGTTGTCATAAAATATATGAATAAACCCACTTCTAAGTTGTATATTTCAAAAATTCTAGGTGAGCCTCTGAACAGAGGTCTGAGCTTTATACGGGCAAAATATTATTCTAATAGAAGTATTTTTCACAAGAGAAGAACATTTGAAAAAAGATTACTGTAAGTTAATTTTTTGCCAATATATTGTATTTAAATAAATTGTTTTTGTCAAAAAGTCCTTAACACAATTTCATGCATATATTCTAATCTAGGTGGCACTAAATATCATGAAATTATCCATTTATGCGCTTTTGAAAATCACGGTTCCGAATTTAGTCGGATACCTTAAATGCTCTTGCGAACAAGGCCACCGAAAAGAATACTTTCGACCATGGGCAGCTAGATAAATCTGAATATTTGTGATAGCCTCTTTTATCCTTGAAGTTTATACCAGTGATTCTGGGACACTGTGTATAAAGTCTTCATATGTGAGTACATTTAGTTCCATGAAAGTATCGACAAAAGGTCACAAATTTCGAATTTAAGGAATTCAAAAATGAGGAGAATAAACTGCTAAGAGAGAAAACTTGTCACCATTCAAAATTAACATTTGATAGTTTTCACTTAAATCATATGTAGTGCTTCTCGAACTTTCAATACTCTCGACTCAGTATTCAATCGTCATTTTCATCACGCCGCCCTCCATATAATAACATTGTATTGAATTCAATAATACTATACGTTTACATTAAAGCTACAGTGTGTACGACTTTAACATCCTATGTGCCACCGACGTATATAAACCTCTCGCTCAGCAAAGCATTACTCTTCTAGTAGTATATATACGTCTTTCAGAAGTACGATATTTTCTGTCCACTGCTATCCATAAAATAATTACTAAGGTTTTGAAAAACAATAAAAGAACCTTGACAGTCTTTGCAAATGATTTACTTATTTCAGAGGATTTTGCTTATTTATTCCTTTTCTACTCCCCCCTCTCAATAAAACATCAAAATACGCGAGTCTACGTGAAAAACTATGGCACTGGGGACCAAACTGCATAATTTTTAATCGGCAGTTAAGGAATTAATTGTAAACCGTACAAATCATCAAGATAAGTGTTAATACAAGCCCATGGGGTCACTGGTAATTATCAAACTTGTTCTTAACCTAGTATTGTAAAATTAATAATAAAATACATACGGGTAATTTTATAAGTGTATTATATCAGTGTAAATGAGTATTTTATATTTTATTATGTCAAAAAGTATTTTTTTGCTTACTTTCAGTAAATTAATATTGTTTTGAATATATATAATCTTTAGTTTGCAACTTTTCAATTTGCTCGCGTCCGACTTGTAGATTTATCACGCACCTCAAGGGGGTGTGCCCCCCAGTTTGAGAAATGCTGATCGTATGTGATATTTCTTATACTACTTAACATTAAGAAACAGTATTTAAAGATACATTCTTAACCGAAAGAAATTTTTACAGGCTCTTCAAATACTTTTCTTTCTGTAGCAAATAAAGTCTTCCAAAAAACCAATTTTAATTTTTAAGTGAATTCACGATGAATGTACTTTTTTTATGATTTCTCCAAACTACCAAATGACCAAGCAACATAAAAGCTTTTCCAGGTATTTCATTTGTTCGGATTCTCTTTCTTTTTTCAAAAACTCTAAATCTCATTTCGTCGCGCAATAATTCCCGCAATTCAAAAGAATCTTAAGACTCTCAAGGACACACAGATGTTCTTGTGTGATTTGCTTTTGTTCGTTAGCAGCATGGAATGATCGGAGAAAAAAAGGTTTGCTTTCTTGGTGAAGTCTGCAACCAAGTGAAATATTGATTTCTCAGTTAATATTCCCAAAACCTTTTACAAGAAAAAAAACTGTAAAAATTGTTATTGCTAAAGGTATTTTTCTTTGATCCGATAAAAAAATTTCCATGCCCTCATTTCCTGGCGCGTTTTTTTTTTATCACCCAGTTTCTTTTTTTGTCATAGTAATTTTGAGATATACCTGAATATATAAAAATTAAAAACCTATGCTTTTCAAAATTTTGTGACTTAATGCTGGAAGCGAGTAAAATTTAAAACAATTTATGCTTTTCTGTAGAAAGTTAAAAAAGGAAATGTTTGAAAATCAAACTGGTCTAATTTTCTTATCAGTTTGTTTCTGGTAAAATTGCGTTAATTCTTTTGTTTCTTTTAATTTGATTTAGTAACTTCATTGTTTCATTTTGTAACATTTCATTTCATTTTGTAATGTTTGTTTGTTTTACTTACTATTTTTCGCTTTATGTCATTTATTTGTGGGGAATAGTAATTATGTTTTCGTGTTGATTCGACGTAGCTTGTGGTTTAAAAAAAATTAGAGATATATATGAGATACACTATTTTATAATAAATACATTTACAGTTAATTTATTTTCAATTTTGTGTAGTAAAATTCAAATAGGGAAACAAATAACACTCTTAAAGGTGCTGTGAAAATATAGTATTCTAGTTTCCATCAAGTGTTAAGTCCAACAGTTACGGCACTCAAACTGTGTCTGCTTATTCTAGGAAGATCCTTAAGGTATCCAATTACATGTAGCAACATTTTTTTTAAAGAAGGACGTATGGGAATTTTTTGTGTTTTTCAGATTTATTTAGTACATTTTAAGAAAAATATGCTAAAACTAAGAAGAGAAAAATAAATTATTATTACTATAATAGGGAAGAAATTAGTAATTATTTACAAAATATTATATAAACGAGGTCCGTTATGCACAAGAAGTTTATAAACAAGTTTTAAATTTTCATGTGTTGATTTGCTATTCATTTTTAAATGACCTTCAGGATAAAATATATTTTAATTTTTACAAAAACTAGAACACTTTATCTCAGTTATTATATGAAATTTCTTTTTAAAAAAACATTGTTTATATTCACTTAAGATACTGTAAATTTTGTAATAAAACAGTGACAGATAAATCTGAAGGTGAGTGAATGAGTGAATATTAACGTCGCACTGTTCAGCTACATGAGGGCTTATGCCGACGGACTTCGTAATTTTGAACAATGATCAAGTGATGAGGATGACACCAGAACTGGCTTTCCCTCTCCTAACTACAACATAACACCAACGGGAAAATCTGGAGGTTAAAATTTTATTGTTATATAAAACATGTAGAAATAATTACAGTTAAATATTTAAAAACTTTTTGAGCAACCACTGCCCATATTTGAGCAAAAAAAACCCACAGACACATTTCGAGTAAAAAGCATTTTAAAGTTGTCAAAGGCTCTGCCTCTCTCGCGGGCATTTAGATGTGTGTGGGGGGAGCGAAGGAACACTCGACATGATTGAAATAATCTATTTATTTTTACACTAAGAACAGACACAATTTCCACTAATAATATTAAGAGAATGAACTAAATGAAACCGAGGAACAACGACAGTAAAACGTGAGCGATTAGGTGACTATCAAACTCGATCCTTATATTAATTAAGAATCTAACCTATTATCCGATTTAATCTAATCTTAAATCAATCTTGGTGAACAATCGTCTCACTTTAAGGTCTCCTTCTAATATAATAATCAAATCACTCAAATTCCAATATTTTACCTTTAGTAGCAACCTCACATGGCTTGAGTATACCTTCTATCTCCCAAGCTAGAAAACTTCCCCTATTTATGGTAAGTTAATTTACATATCACGATTATCTTCTTCCGAGAGGGTTGGCTGTAAATAACGCGAATTGATAGCCCGTAGATTTCCCAAGAGGATTAGTTAGAGGGTCGCGTATAGATCCGTCACAAAGTATGACATCTTGCTTAAAGTAGTCGCCTCTACGTTTCATGAAACACGCAAAGTTTTTGTTCTATTGAAATGAAAATAAAAAAAAATTGTTTTATTATAAAGCTAATAAGATGGCCTATAAAAAATCATTAAAAAAAGTCAATTTTTGCCGAAATTCACAATTTTAGGATAGTCGGATTCTCTTAATACTGATTATTTCTTTAAACATTTCATATAATCGTTTTATTGGTTTTGCACCAGAAGATTTGCTTCCATAACAATGTAAATATAAACGTACAACAACAACGTAAGTTCCAAACGTATATTGAAAACCAAGGGGTGATTTCGTTTCGTGAAACCCAAGCACAAACTGGACTTTCGCTTGAATCGACGTCATGTCTGCAAAAAATTATGTCTTATTTACAAATGATCCCCACAGTTACTCTCGAAGAAACATTCGTGCCATATACTTCTCAATAAAACTACTTAAACTGACTTATACAAATGTTACATTATTATATTAACCCGACACTTCTCGCTCAGGGTTTGTCATACCTATCACCTAATTTTTTTCAAGACTCCATCTGAACCAGTGATTCCAAAAGTGGTCTATATAGACCCCTAGAGGTCTATGATGGCCTACAAGGGATCCACGTTCCCAGGGGTCTATGATGACCTACAAGGGGTCCACGTTCCCAGGGGTCTATGACGACCTACAGGGTTCCACAATAGCGAAAGAATACTTTGGGGTTCTCTCTCTCAGCAGGTGCAAATTGAAGTCTGCGATAGCGGCTCTCATTAAACCAGATTGTGCCTTTAATTTTATAATAGAAAATTTAACGAAGTCGAAAGCAGACTTATAACTAATTAAACAGATTTATTTACTACATTTATTGATATTAATTTACAGATACAAGACGAGAGCATACATTTTCTTAATGTATCCGACTACGTTCGGAACCGTGATATCGCAAAAGCGTATAAATGGATAATATTTATGATATTTAGTGTCACTTAGATTAGAAAATGTATATTGAATTGTTTTAAGAATAGTATTTCAATAAAAAAAATTATTTAAGTGCAATGTTTTGACAAAAAATGAACATAGAATAACCCATTTTCAAAATATTCTTCTTTTGTAAAAATTGCTTCTGTTATAATAATATGTTGCCTGTATATAGCTAAGACATCTGTATAGAGGCTCAACTAGAAGCTGCGAAAGAAGTTTATATACGCCGGCGGCGGAGAGGTTAAAGTTGTATTGTAGCCTTAGTCTCAAAGTACTATATTATCGAATTCAATACATTGCTATTGTATGGAGGGGGGCTCGTTAAAAATTGTGTTTGAACATTGGGTCGCAAGTATTAAAAGTTTGATAAACTCTGATCTATATATAGATAGATTTCAACAGAAGAATCATGCTTACTATTATACTCTTAATCATTCCATTCTTCCACATCATCCCCTGAAAGACTTACTTCATCCGAATATACGGTTGTACTATGTCTATTAAATACTGTATCTATTAAAATACTTAAGTGCCATATTTCTTCGGCTTAACTACAATAGTTTGCCATTGCATAAGAAAGATTTTAAAACGTACTCGTGTATTTAGAACTGTAACGGGGATTCACGAGCTGGGTATGGCATACCCGAAAGGGTGGTATCCAAAAATATATGTTAAGAATTCGCCTACAAGCTAATGCATCTCAAAGAATACAACATTAAAGTCAGCCACAGGAGAAGCTATTCATTTTTAGATAAAAGGGTTAGATCACAGGTTCCCAAACTTGTTTCACCCATAGGCCCTTTGCCGGTTTTTTTTAGGTTTTGGTAGACCCCCTACTTACCTAATATTAAATTCCTTGCAAATTCATCCACTTTAATGTATTTTAACTGCAGGTACAGAGCTACTATATAGAGTTAGGTGTTTAAAACTTCAGAAAATACATGTTAATTAATTAATTAAAGTTTAATTAATGCATAAAATAACTGAGCCAAGCAAATGCTTTTTAGTATGAAGGATGATTTTCGAGATGTAATAACAGTTTTCAACAATCCGCATTAATTTGGTCAAGTTTAAACTTAATATATCCTTGGTAATTAGTGTCCAATATGTTCTTTTTCTCCCCTCCTTTTGTTCTTTTTGGAATTTGGCAAACGCAGTAAAGCTCCTTCAGGATCGGAAAAACAATGAAAAATTTTCTCAAGATATTCAATAATTTGGGATAAATAACAGATATATCTTTTTTAGCGTCAAATTTGCTGTTACAGCCGTTTCTTAACTTTACTTTAAGGTATCCGACTACATTTGAAACAGTGATTTTAAAACAGCGCATAAATAAATAATTTTCATGATATTTAGTGTCACTTAGATTAGAATACATGTATAAAATTGTTTAAGGACATTTTCACAAAACAATTATTTAAATACAATATTTTGGCAAAAAATTAACTTAGAATAATCCTTTTTCAAAACGTTCTCTTTTTATAAAAATGCTTCTAAAATAATAATATTTCGCTTATATAAATAAAGGCTTCTCCAGAGAGTCTAAACTAGGATTTTTGAAAAATTCACATTATTTTCAGAGTTACCACCAATTGAAATAATTATCAGCGTTTTTTTTTTAAATCGCTCCCCTCTGTTGTCATAAAATATGAATAAACGCTCTTCTAAGTTATATATTTCAAGAATTCTAGTTGAGCCTCTGTAGAGAGATCTGAGCTATATACAGGCAATATTATTATAATAGAAGCATTTTTCACAAAAGAAGAATGTTTTGAAAACTGGTCATTCTATGTTCATTGTTTGTCTAAATATTGTGCTTAAATAATTTTTATTGTAATACTATTCTTAAAACCATTAAATACATTTTCTAATCTGTCTGTTTAAACGCCTTTGCAAAATCATGGTTCCGAACGTAGCCAGATACCTTAAGACTTTAGTTAGTTATATATATTTAGTTATTTTAGTTATTTTATTTAGTTAATATATACATTTCCCAATCTGTCCATTTAAACGCTTTTGCAAAACCACCGTTCCGAACGTAGCCGGATACCCAAAGACTTTAGTTTGTGCATTTTTTTTGTAATCTGACATTTTGGGCATATCACCTCATTGCTTACTATGGTATTACCATAGTCATACAATTCTCAAACATAGTTTCAAAATAAAAAAAAGGGTGTTTAAATGTTGAACGTAGACTAAAACGCCTTTTTGTTGTCAGATTTTCTGCAACAATTGAGAAACTGGAAATATGCGTGACGTCCAATATTATACTTCTTTAGCTTAATTCTGGCAAGAAAAGCAGAAATCAGGTGATTGTTTAAGGTATCCGACTACTTTCTGAACCGTGATTTTAAAACTGCTTCTATTATAATATTTCTCTTCCTGTATATAGCTCAGACCTCTGTAGAGAGGCTCAATTATGATTTTGTGAAAAATTCTCTGATAATTATTTGAATGGGTTGTAACTCTTAAAATATTGCGAATTTTCGCATCATTTTCCTGGCCAGTGCCTAAATTGCCCCGAACGTGTATATATACGTCTTCCTGAACTACGATATTTTATGCTCACTGCTATCCATAAAATTATTCCGAAGACTTTGGAATGTAACAAATGGACCCTAACAGTGATTGAGAAGGATTCACTTAATTCAGAGGATTTTCTTATTTACTCCCCCCCCCATACATCACATATGTTCGCCTACGTGGAAAACGGTGACATTAGGAAGCAAATCGCAAAATATTTAATCGGCATTTAAAAGTGATTTATTATAAACGGTACAAATTATCAACATACGTGTTGGTTTTTGCATATATTTTTATATATAATACGCCCACGTTTTATAACTGGTAATTATTAAAATTGTGCATAACTTAGTATTGTTAAGTTAATTATAAAATACATCGTGTTGTGCTGATGCATTTATAAGTGTATTATATCAGTGAAAATGTGTATTTTATTTTTAATTGTGTCGGTTTGTTTATGTTCAGTAAATTAATAATTTTTGAAATAATCTTTTTTTATTATTTTCAATAGGCTCGTGACCCGTCCTAGGTTTACCACGCCCCCTTAGGGGGCACACCCCACAGTTTGAGAAGCACTAATCTAGATTATTTAACTGAAAGAGCAGTTATCGTGTTCAGTGAAATAACCGCATCATAGTCAATGGCTAGAAAATATAATCGTTAGCCTATAACAATATCTTTTGTATTGTTGCATGTTGTGACAATAAATACGCAAATTTTTTTTATGTACTCAGAAATCACCTACTAAACATCGAAACAGATGCGGATTTCTGAAGTGTTTTGTATCTCGATTTGCAGAATAATGTATATATATATATGTAAGGATAATTAAATTAGATTAAAAATTAAATTCCCTATCTAGCACTTGACTCATCTTTCTCAGTCCCCATATTCAAGTATCAAACTAATCACCCATTTATGTCTTCCGAACATATGACCTAGCCAATAAACATGTCTAATTCCAGATCGTTAGATTTAATAGTCAACATATGTCAGCATTAACTTGCAAGCACCTTCTTCAAAGCTGCGATACTTACCATATGTTTTTCAAGTGTTATCCACTTGAAACCACCACCATGGCGTGCTTTTTCTCCTCTCTCGGTAGTCAGAAGAGATGTACAAGTGATCGAATAAAGGTCATCTTTTCACTTTTCTAACTTTAATCTGATTCTGTCTTAAAAATCATGACATAATTGAAGCCGGCAGGATCTTATTTGCCATTAACTTTCAAATCTTAACGTAAAAAACTAATCTTTTTTATAAAATAATTTTAATATAAAAACTAAAGCCAGCGACCATAATAACTGATATGGAGAATTTGACGAAACACCGAATGCACCATATGCCAATATGCTGAAGACGTCGGATTTCCGGAATAAAAAAAATGGTACGGAAAAAGAAAAAAAAGAACACGCTAGTAATCCCCGGAAGAACATCGCTCTTAACAACGAGAAGAATGCAGTGTTAACAGCCGAACGATATTCTGTCTTTGCTGAAGAGGACATCCAGTTTACCGTGAATGGAAGAAACATTCTAATGGAGAGAAAAAGAAAAAAAAAGGAAATAGCGTGAATCCCCTAAACTCCATGATGAAAGATGTCAAACCCTTCCGCCAAAATAGATAAAAAATATTTTTTTCTCCGAATGGTATTGTGATGTAGTTCCAGTGATACAATGATGGAAGGACCAACAGTACCAGAAAAAAATCTTTTTCGCCGGAAAGTCTGCACGGTAATACTGTGAAATAGTGAAGCAGCAACATTGAAAAATAAATAAATAAAAAAAATTTTACTAGTGAAATAACGTGACAACAGCATCTGGATTACCGTTCACGAAGGGTTTCTGACGCTGTAAAGTGGAGGTCAGTTAAATTGTATACTTCCAATTTTAGTAACATTGAAATAACTGAGTTTTGCTGAACAGAACTTTGTGAAAAAGAATAATATATGATATGATATGGTATTTAATTTTTATAATATAGTTGTGTTATAAATGAGATATTTTCTTTATATTTTAATTGAGAAAATAAAGTATATAGGTTTAGTCAAACAAAATTTTGAGAAATTTTAATATACTTCTCATAATTTTATCTTAAGATGTCGAATGAGTTAAGAGTTATGATAGAAATTGGTGTTTTAAAGTGAAAGATATAAATTAAGTTTTTAGAAAAATGACTAATAAGAGAAATAATACTAGAGATATTGATTTTTATAAGAAACAAAAGTAAAGTCAAGTTGTATTCTTTTTTCTCCATTGAATTCAATTGTTTTGTTAATTATTTTATTCAGCAGTAATCTTATTGCATGTCATTTAATTTTTTTATTTTGAAATTGTGTGTTTTGATATACCGGCCATATATCAGGATTCACTATTTCTCGAAAATTTCCTTATCTAAAATTAAAATTAATTTAATAACTTGAAGTTTATTTTTGGATATTATACAGTGGATAACGGAGAATACAATCATTATAATTGTATATGTCTCGAAACATTAAGATGACAAACTTATTTAGTTTGATATGTACACCTCTCATTGTTTCTTATCAGCATCCCTGAACATCTGTGAGTTGATCACGCAGATTTCTCAGAGAGATGTGTTCAAAATTAAGTAAGGTGATACAGTTTTATTAGTGAATGTGTGATGCAAGAGAAACTCAAGAAATTTTGTCTATGAAACGAATTTTTAGAAGGTTACGGAAAGATTAAAAATATTGTATGCGATATTGTTAAGTTACAGTGAATATTGTGAAAATTTTCATACATACTAAAAGTTATTATTGAAGTGAGTCCACTTTTCCGACTGAAAAATAATAAAAAAGTGCTCTTATATTCTTGTATTCTTTTATTCCTATATTCTTATAATTTTTATATTTTATAACGCATGTGAAATAAAATATTGTTTATTGTGTTGAATAGTGCATATAAGTTGTGTGTTGTACACCGTTTTCATATTATTAATAATTTCATTTTATTAGTGTCTATATTTTTTTTATCTTTTTAAAAAATGTATTTCATATATGCAAAATGTGTGTAACAATATAAGGTATTACTACGATGGCGCCAGAGTAGATTTTTATACAAAATTATTATTTTAACATTTGTATGATTTCATGTATTTTTATATTTACTATCTTATTGTTTGATATATTATTTTCCAACATATTGTTTTTGAAAATATCTACCAGCTATAATACGAATCTATTATTATGAAGAAATAGGAGGAAACGCGAGCTCTTTTTCTGGATGTCGAATAGATTTAAACAAGCTAATCTTCAGTTATATGTATGGAAATTCATCTTTATCAATTAATATTTTGAAAGTGTCCTTACTGTGTTTGTTGTTATAGTTTCGTTTATTGTATTGCATTTTGATTTTAGTATTCCTATTGCTTAAATATTTCTACTGTGTTAATATGTCTTTCTAAATAATGTTATGTATTGTTTTGTGTTTATTGAAAATTGATTAAGATTGTAAAGAGAAAAAAAAACCACGCCATGACTCCCTTTTAAAATTGGGGGGCAAATGTAAGGATAATTAAATTAGATTAAAAATTAAATTCCCTATCTAGCACTTGACTCATCTTTCTCAGTCCCCATATTCAAGTATCAAACTAATCACCCATTTATGTCTTCCGAACATATGACCTAGCCAATAAACATGTCTAATTCCAGATCGTTAGATTTAAAAGTCAACATATGTCAGCATTAACTTGCAAGCACCTTCTTCAAAGCTGCGATACTTACCATATGTTTTTCAAGTGTTATCCACTTGAAACCACCACCATGGCGTGCTTTTTCTTCTCTCTCGGTAGTCAGAAGAGATGTACAAGTGATCGAATAAAGGTCATCTTTTCACTTTTCTAATTTTAATCTGATTCTGTCTTAAAAATCATGATATATATATATATATATAAAGAATGTAGAAACCAACAAACACACACAATGCTTCTACGAAATTGTTTAAAAAATTTAAGATCCAGTGAAAAACATCGCACTTACTTATACTGAAGGCTGAAGGAGTGTATAAACAAAGTAATGAGTATCGTATTCAAAAGATCAGAAAAACTAGATTTACGTTTGAAAAGTGTAATAAACATATTGTGTGTAGACGAAATAGTATTAATTACAAAAATCATACTGAGTAACATCGCAAATAGGCAATTACTTAACAATCTAGTAACGACAAACCTAAATCTAACAAAATTCGAAAAAAATGTTTCCGTATTTTTTTTTGTTTTTTTTTTTTTACTCCATGCATATCCTGAAAAATATATTAAAATATGTACTTATAGTATTTCAAAGTAAGGTGTGTGTTTTGTAAAAAAAATAGCACGTGGGCTAATAAGGAAATGTTAGTAACATGTTGTATAATAAAGTTGACACATATGTTTAATTCATGTGTATAAAAAGAAGTAAATAAGTTTCAATAGAAAGAAAACTATTGGTTTTGAAGTGAAAAAAAACACTGGCTTTTAAGAACAGAAACAGAAAAAAAATCTTTTTTCTTTAAAAAAAGTTGGGAGGGGGTTGGTTTTGAACTTTATAATTAGAAAACGCAAGATAGATTAAAATTAGTAGGACCTTAATTTTTTCACGACTTTTTGTATTTATCTAATATAAACTTTATAACTGACTAAGAACATTTGATGCATTTTAAAGGTATCTCACTGAAAAGGAAAACTGTGCGCTCAAAAAATAATTTTTTTTTATTTTATATAATGCAAAATGTAGAGCTCATAATGCAAGGATTATTCTGGTTAGAAAACGACATTTCATGAAAAAAAAAAGGGGGTTGGCGTAAATTCTATATATATTATTCAATTAACAACTCAGCATAAGCCAAGATTATATTTACATTGTTTCTTTATTAATTCAAGTTAAACATCAACAGCAAGTGAGAAAATGTTACTATTATATTTTTTAGAAAAACAAAGCCGTCTCTAAGCAACCAGTCTGTACTGCCTGGAGCACAAACGATCATCAATCCAGTTCTTTTTAAGTTGTTTTGTGATTGCAAAAGATGTTTTTAATCTTGAATTGTAATGTTAAAAATTTCATAAAGTTATTGAAACTGCTTATTTTAAAAATTATAACCCGATGATAAAATAATTTTCTTTGCTTGAAAAATAAAAACAGATTAGATATTTTTCTTACTTTGCCGTATTCAACATTACAAGAGCTTTCAAAAATAGTGTTATACAAATACATGACTCATACAAATTCAAAACCATTGGATTTTCCCTTTTTTATCCTACTTTTATTCTTAAGGTATCCGACTAGGTTCGGAAATAAATTTTTCAAAAATTGATTTTCTGAATAATTTTATCCTTTTAAAGAACGTAAATAGGCTTAAAAAGGCATAACTATTAAATAACTAACATGTATAGTCCTTTTTTTGAAAATAAATAATTATTTTTAGGGAAACGTGATAAATAAAAATAAATTGCACATTATACAATTTTAACGTCATTGATATACTTCTTGATTCCTGTGAAGTGTCACAAACCGCAGGATAAAAAATAGTGTAAGAAATAATTGTTTTATTAGCCTTTAAATTTGATGGCCGTGATTTATCGTCAAAATTACTGCATGTTCTAAGCTAAAATTGGCTGTAAAATGTGATTAAATGTAACTGTCTTAAAAGCTGCGGTTTGTTACACTCTGAAGGGCCCATATCATATGTGTTATAAATTTCAATGCATTTGATTGGATTATTTAGAAGATATTCCGTTTTTCGGGCACAAATTATCATGAAAAGTTCATTCTTCAAAAAACGAATTTAAAAAAAATATTTTTATTAGTTAGATAAAATAATTGCTATAAAAAGAACTTAAAAACCCTCTAGTTTTATGTATTTGTCCTTCTTCCTCAATAATTAGTTTATTTTTTCCATATTGACCCAAACAACATCAAACACCTAAAACGCTCTTTTTCAACCTAGTCGGATAGCTTAAGTTAAAATATATCTCATTGAGTAATTACAGGATGTGTGTTTTATTTTTTTATATAATTATTTAAAACTGATTATTTAAATGGAGATAAAATAATGTGAAATAGCGTTTTGAAGTTAAATTAAAAAACATTAATTGCAAAACACGCAATGAGTTCACCATTATATATGCATATACTTACAATAAAATATAAAAAACACTATTAATCTTTTAACAATTTCAGGCTGATTTATTCTATTTATGCATCAATGATTTAAGTACACATTTAAAGTAAAGCTTAGAAAAACTCAGCCATGGCATTATTGTTGTCGAATAGATTCATTATCCATATGGCAGACTAAATTGAAATGAGTTTTTGTGTGTTGTAAAATTATATATAGAACAATTAATTTTCCAGTCCCATACTTTTATAAGTATTATCATTTGATAAGATAATTAAGATGAAAGCTTTCAATGGTGTATAATCAATATAGTTCAATACTAATCAAAATAATGCTTTAATTTTGAAAATGTTTTTATAAAAAAAAGGTGTTTTTTTAAAAAGATTTTTGCATACCAGTACATTTTTCGTAAAGCTTTTCTCAATTATTTTAGACACTTGAACAAATGAGTTCTTATAACTGTCCACAAGAGTAAATTACCAGACAGTGGCATAAGTGTCGTAATAAATTTACTAAATTATGATTGGCCACTAAAATTACTACACCAGAAAGAAAGTCGCATATATAAATATATTTATTGAAAAAATATAATATGCAGGGGAAGTAGACAAGTTATTAAATTTTCAAGACATTTGGAAGCATAGATCTTGAGAAATTAATACCAAGAGTAATCCTTTCTGGTGGAAATATCAGCTTTTATACCCCTGGGAGTTTAGTGAGATAAAAATGGAATAACATATACAAATGTAGTTAGTTATTTGGACATGAAGCAGCATTTAATCAAATATAATTACTGGCGTATGGAGACAAGCCAGTTTCTCAAAAATCATTGACAAGACTTTTTCCATTGGTGAAGATATGGAGAACGTACTGGAACGTATATTTGCCAAATATTTTCGGTATCGAGGAATATTCGCATTATACTGACAATAATTTCTCTTGCATTTCCTTGCTGAAACGTATCATTTCTTGGAGTTTGAAGAGAGAATAGAGCCACGGGCTATAACAGATGCCACACGCCACGGCATAGAATCAAAGAGGCTTGGATGTATCCTTGGAATACAGCAGTCCATGCGGTTTAAAATATTGCCCATGCAGTTGATCTGGTGTATCTAGCAGTGGGAGATGTATCTCGTGTCTGTCGTTATGCAAGCATGGATCGCATGTATTTGATTGGCGATAGATCGAGAGAACAAGCAAACCAAGAAAGCAATTCAAATCTGTTGGGTAAAGAAGAACGTTTGATCATTGCGTACCAAGTGTGATCACGCATTATCCTTTTGGAATATGGGTGATAGCAAACCCTGAATATATGGGAGGAACATGACTCCAACATCTCAGAGATATAGCGTGGGCTGTTCAGTGTACCGGCAATGCGTACCAGACGGGAGTGGCAGAGAAATCCAATATCACGCCAAACCATGATATTGGGTGAAGGACTAGTGTGGTGATGCATAACGCAGCAGTTCAGCAACCTCTCACCACGGTGTCTCCAAACTCGAATCCGACCATTGTGATGTTTCAAGCAGAAGTGAGATTCATCAGTAAACACAACCTCGTTCCATTTAGCTGTCCATGTCCGCAGCTCATCGTACCACTGTCGGTACAAACGTCTGTGGCTTCTAGTCAAGGGTAACCGAAGCAATGTACGCCTTGCGGACATTCCACTCTGCTGCCAATGACATCGAATGGTACGAACGGACACCGAATGATGCGTAACAGACTGAATTTGTTGTACAATAGTTTCCGATTTATCATTTCCAAGTGATAAATATTCCTGTCATCATGAGCAGTTGTGCACCGAAGTGAGTGCGGTTGGCCTCGTCCGTCCGTCGTTTCCTCCTTCATCCAACGATGACAGATCCACATCACATTTGCTTGGTTTCCTCCAACACATTAACTGGTTTCTCTGAAGGATAATCCGCAATAAATATATGATACTATTTTTCCTCAGTCGAATTCCGAAACTTGGTCAAAATGCACTCGATGCCTTCCTCGAAGTATAGGTAAACAGCTTACGGGAAAAAAACGCACAGAAAATTAATTGCAGTACTTCAAATCGCTAATCTGTTCTCTTCTTATATAGCACTTGTGGGTGGCGCGATGGTCGACTTTGATTTGTGTCGGCACTATAATGCTAATGATTTGCATATTTCATCGCCAAGAACGCGTGATGTAAATTTCACATGGTTGATATGCTTTCTTCAGGTGTTATATTTTGCCATTAATATACTTATATATTTCTACAAAAACTCAACTATTCTAAACTAAGATAGCTAATAATTAGTTGCCACTAAGCTTGTGCTATATTTAATATCATATTTCAGAGAGTGATATTGTATTTTATTCATGTTTTACGTTGCAGATGTTATCTGATTAAATCTCACATTACATATCGTAAGCAAATCTAATTTCTAGTAGATATATTTTCCAAATGCTACTTTAATTGTGAAGAACGAAATAGAGGTTTCAAATGTGAAATTTAGATTTTCAATTTCTAAATTTAATGATGAATAGTAAGTTAGAACGTATTTTAAAGTAATTACTACAAGTTAAAGTAACTAATATAATTATAAAAAAAGTATACTTTTTATAAATATTCAAATCAACTTCATGATAATTAATTGCTTGAAAATTGTTTCAATTGATAAAAGAATTAGGGTAACGTTTTGTTTTTATATTTATGCAAGCTATTAAAATGTTGAAATTTTGAAGTTCTTGATTAATTAATAATTGAAGAATCTTTATTACGTATAGTGCAAATTATGGCATAAATATCTAACGTTAGAACGACAGGTATGAAATTTGACAGGCGTGTTTATTTTATTTGAGATCCTCTTACCACGGATTTACCGAAAATAGACACCAATGGGGGTTGAGGGAGAATATAGACCAAAATTTCCGTTTGAAAGTATTGTACCTACAAACTTGAAATTTGGAGAACAAATTTTTTTTTCCTTGAATAGAAAACCGCTTACAATGATTTTTTCAAAAATCAATGAGGGATGTGGTTGATGTTAGCATTATAGATAGAAAAAAATCCGTTATTAAACAATTAGACTTACAAACTTAAAATGTGGCAATCATGCTTATATGTTGTCCAAAGATGCATTAGGAACAGGTTTGGCGGAAATTGACGTCCAAAGAGCGATTGTGGAGGGGGAGCGTTATAAGCCAAAATTTCTATTTTTGAAAATTTCGATTTCTATTTTCTATTTATTACAGACAAACAATTTAAAAAACATTTTTTTAGTAGATAACCGCTAAAACCGAGTTATCACAAATCATGTCCATAAATATAGTCTGGTTTAATGCAACATATTTAGAATTATATAAAAAAAAACTGACATACCAGCTTAAGATTTGGCAAGCATGCTTTTTTTGTTTTATTTGCTGATTAGGAACCCTCTAAAAATAATGTTTTTAAATATTTACTACGAAGTGGGAGGAATTATAGAGACATAAAAGATAAACATATTTCCGTTTGACAAATTCAAGTCTTATCCTTTTTCAATCAAGAGGGATTTTTTAAATACTTTAAAAGCTTGATTATAAGGCTAATTAGATAAAAAAAATCATGAAGATTAGGCTTATAGTCATATAATACATGGAAAAACCAAGCAAAGCTGGTAAGTAATTTCTATTAAGGACATATAGACAAAACTGATAGCATAATTGATTACAAAGGTAAATAATGATATTAATAGAATAATTAACTAAATTTGAAAATTTATTTAACTTTTTTTAATGTTTTCCGTTAAGGCAGTATTTTTAAGGACTATAATACAAAGGATTACATTGGTTAGTGTATGAAAGTGAGTGAGAGTTAAATTAACGTCACGCTATAAAGGTTGATTATCTTGGAATTACGCATGCTCGTATTGTTATTTACGAGTATATCCAATAATTTGTAAATTTTACTCGTGCGTTTCGAAAAATATTTTAGATTTTTTTACTTTTTTATTCGTAATATTTAACACGGTTTTATTTCGAAAATATGATGACATTTTTACCTTTTGGATCCCATTTTATTTGCGTTTAGTATAGCACTAGAAGTTTTTAGTGCCGACGTTATTTCAAAAACATAAATTGCCCCAAATATATTCTTCGTCTATAAATATTACTTGAAAGATTGATCTATAGTTAATATTTGTAATCTAGTATACGATCCGTGAAGCTGCTTATTTCTGCTTATTCGAAAGTCGACAGCGTGTATTTCTTTAAATGCTGAAGACTATATTGCATTGATTTTTCTTTTAGAGGTTTTAAGTAGTAAGAAGTGGAGAAATGTGAAACATTTGCAATGAAATCGCTTCTTCTAACTTGTCTCGGCCCGAAGGTCGTGGATGTGACAACATTCGCGGAAGAAGCAAACATGGTCTAAAAATAGCTATTTTTATTCTATCTTTAGCACTTTATGAAGTATAAAGTTTTATAACTCAACTTTGAAAGCAATATGAACTCTTAACCCTTAATCCCAGGGGTGTCAAACTGTCGGCCCGAAGGTCGTATGTGGCCCACAATGAGTATTTTTGCGGCCCGGTTTCAATATATTCGCACACAGTAATATATTATAAAATGTCAAAATTTCTTCCTTAATAGGAAAAAAATAGCCACACAGAAGAAATGTCAAGTGTCAGGACAAATATATTAAATTTCTTGTTCTTTTATATAGGTTTATTATAATGTACAGTGGGTGATCGGTTAACGAACACATCGGTTTTGCGAACAAATCGGTCATCGAACACTTTCACGAAAGATTTTTGTGTTCGGATAACGAACACTTTAAAGAAAGTTTTTTTTGTGTTTGGACAACGAACACATATTCGGAGGTGATCAGGGATACACCTCTGAAATTATGGATGAAATTTTGACAACTGCTAGAGATCTGGAATTGGAGGTGAACGAGAGGATGACATAGAAGAGCTCGAAGAAATTTTGAATGAAAAACACCAAGAAACACATCGAAAAGTGTCTTCTTCTGAACAAGAGGAAGACGAAAGAGCACCAATGCCGATATCTGCCATTAAAAATCTTTTGAAAAAGTGGGCGGATATCAGAGCAATGGTCTTAGAATGGCACCCAAACCAAGCTGATGTCAATAGGGTTGGGGATCTTTACAACGACAATGCTATTAATTACTTCCTTAAAATCCTGAAAAAGAGAGACAAGCAATCGACATTGGACATGTTCTTCAACGCCCCATAAGCAAAAAATGTAAAGGACTGACTAATATGCAAGAGTATATGTATATATATATATGTATTATTTTTTAAAAAAATCTTACTAAGAAATTATAAATTTTTTAAAATTTAATTTTTTGGGTCTCCAGATTGAATTAATCGATTTCACATAGAAGTCTATGGTGAATCGATGATCGGTTAACGAACAATTCGGATAGCGACCATGGTCTTGGAACGGATTATGTTCGTTAACCGATCACCCACTGTATTATTTAAAATAATCCTACGTTTCTTGAATTTTGATTTTCTTTGCAGCCACCTTTAGTTAAATCTTGTTTATTTGGCCCAAGTCAGTCTTTGGGCTTGATACTCTTGTGTACTAGATTATAGAAATTTATATACTTATCTGGATTTGAAGCTTCTTATTATGATCCTCCTAGAAAAGTGATAGCTCGGTCAGCATGGTTGTTTACTTCACCAATTCCTGGTGGATTCTTCGTCTTCTAGTAAACTCAAGACCAGCGACCACCCAATTGTTGTTCACTTTTTCTAATACATGGATTTCACACTTAACAATTAACGATTAATCATTAGCATCACATATTCAATGGCAGGTCTTTAAATAGTAGTTATATTTCCATGAAGTTATCTCATTGAAAGTGGGTTTTAAACTAAATCACGGTTAAATAATAGTTATAGTATATATTGGTATGAATAGTTTTCAAAAGTATTGTGCACATAGTTCATTATTTACCAAAAGGTTGTTTGCTTGTCATTGAAAATAACAAAAATGTTTACCCTAATGCATATTTATAAATCTACAATGTGATAAAGTAAACAAATAAACTCATTTATCCATAATCATCACAAAAATATGCTTTTTAAATCTTCTGTCTCAAACTTGAATTATAGATAGCGTAATTTTTTCCCCTGTTAGCTATGAGCAAGTTATTTTGATATTTTAACTTTTTCGGTATTTTGAAAGGAAATTAGATTCTAAAAAAAAAGAAATGGCATAAATTCTTCAAAGTCATTGTCTGAAGTTTTTGAATAGCTTGCAAAACTTTCATTTACTCATTGAATTGTCTGAATATGTAAAATCATCACGCCCCGAGTTTTCCTCCAGGGAAGGGAACATACGTCAATGATCACGTGTCGAACATAATTTCTCTTCCCTCACATTTTCAAAGCTTTGGAAGTAGGACCAGTACAGATAATGAAAGAAGATAACAAATTAATGGCCAAATTCTTTTAGTTTCATAAAAGGTTACCAAAAATAAAGAAATATCGTCATTGGCGTCTGGCGTTTTTCTTTATAGCAATTTGATTGAAAAATATTCCAAACTTTTGTGCTCTTTTGGTAACATGTTTCAAAATTTTAGGACTTTTTTTTCTTCCAATTCAGCTTACATGTGGCTTTGATTATTGTGAGTATTTTTTTAAGGAAAAACACATAATACACGGAGGAATTCTCTTATATTCGAAAATATATGATATGCTTTTGATATCTCCTATAATAAAAAAGAATAAAAAATACCAGTAGGACAAGTTAAGAATATAAAACGGGGTTTTTTGTTTGTTTTTTCGTTTTCTGTAATAATTATGTGTTTTGTTTAGTTTATTTCTAAAAATGTGATTTTTTTAATACTTCGTTTGAAAAACTAAATCTTAGTGTAGTAATATATATATGTACGAGGAATTATTTTTCGCTTATATATATATATATATATATATATATATATATATATATATAGGTGTTGCTATTAGCAAACCTTTTTATATTCTTCTAATCTTTTTTTTTTTTTTTTTTTTTTGCTTATTGTCATATAATTCAATTACTGAAATACAAAGAAAACATTCAGTGAACAAACGAATACTGCTTTTAATACTGCAGCCTCATTCATGGTATTTTAAAGAAAAATTGCACAAAAACAATTTTCCTTTTTCATTTTTAAATGATTTTATTAAAAAAAAGGCACAAAATCTTTCACAAAAAAAATCAAGAAGTATGAATGTATAATTTGTTAGATTCATTTAATGCAGTGCTTCTCAAACTTTCAATCACCGTAATTCAATTTTCAATCATAATTTTCATCGCGTCCCACTTCATACAGTAATTATTCACTTATCTCCACCCCACAATTTCTACATGGAACTCAAGGGGTGGGAAATATTCTCCAGTACCTGCGCTCGTGACTCAGCCCACAAGACTTTTGTGCCCACTGATTTATCGAGGACGTACTCCATGTGAACTCGGAGGGTATTTGGTGGCATCGGGCATCGCACCCAGGCCTTCCGGTCTGGAGTCCGGACATTCAATATGTAGTTCTATTTATTTGTTCTTTTTTTTCACAAAACTCCTTCTTGGTGCTCTTTATCCGTTTTCATTACTGAAACTGCATCGTACAGCACTCACATAATAACATCTACAGATTTTATTAAATTTACCGCTCTTGAGTTGAATATTTAGTTCCGAATTGATTGTGTTAATAAGGCTTTGCATGGGACATCGCATTTCTTTTCACGCAATAATTCGAGTCCACGCAATCGCGGCGATATTTTCTGTGAGATCTTTCAAAAATGTATTATTTAAATCTATTGGCGACAGTATATTAAACGAATCCCATGGGTGCCATTTCAGCATGAGAAATCGGGGTTGCCAACTTGGTGAATTATTTTGTACATAGGTGAAAAGCGCGTGCTCGTTTAATAAAATTGGAGAAGTATAAATTTAGTGTACTTGATTCCTCTTAAGGTATCCGACTACCCTAAAACCATGATTTTTTTCAAAAATTGGCAGGTTTTTTTATGACTGTATTTTATAGACCATTTTATTAACTTAATAACAATACCAAGTACTTTATTTTCCCTCCACTAGAACAAAAACTACAAGCGTTTTAGTAAAAGCAAATGCCATAACTTTACACGAGATGTCAAACTTTAAAATGCGTTTTACTCGAAATGTGTTTTTTTCGAAAAACTCAAACGGGGACCGCGATTGCTCAAAAAGTTTTGCAAATGATTAGCTGAAATTTTTTGCTTATGTTCTGCATAACAGTAGAAGTGTTTTGATCTTCAGATTTATAAATCACTGCTTTATTTCAAGATTTGCAGTTCTTTATGTGAATATAGTCAATGTTTTTTTAAGCAATTTCGTATAATGACTTAGATAAAGTGCTCTAGTTTTTGTAAAAAATTAAAATATCTCTTATCGTGAAGGTCACTTCAAACAGGAATAACAAAGGAACACATCAAAATTGAAAAATTGAGAATTTGTTCATAAAATCTTTGTACAGAGCGGGCCCCGTTTATGTAATTTTTCGTACATTTTTACTAGTTTTTTCCCTCTTTAATAATAATAATTTTTTTTTCTTTTACTAATTTTGGGATTTTTTCCTTAAAATATACTAAATAAATATAAAAATCACAAAAAGATCTCCATATCTCCTTTTTTTCAAAAAAAAAGTTGTCGCAAGCAGTCGGATACCTTAAATGTCAAGAAAGATAAACTCATTAAAATATGTTTATACTGCCCGTTTTAAAATATGCATAGAATTTTGCCTTGTATTTAAGGTGGTTTTTGTAAAAATAAAAAAAATGTAAAAACAAAACATATTGCGGTTTTTATTATAGGGTTGTATTCGGGGTAACTTCTAGCCCTTTTATTTTAAGTGCATCAATTGAACATCTTCTTGATCACGCTCTTCATGACATTGCTCATTTGGTGTAGAAATTAAGACATTCATTTTATGTTGATAACTGCCTTATAAGTGTAAATAATGTTATTGAAGAAAAACATTTTATTGAAAAAGCGCAAAAAGGAGATACCAAGAGCTTGCTTCAATCTGCGAGGATGGGAAAGTAATTTTCCATGTGAATATATGTGTAAATCATCTGGTGTAACTCGTGTTTTAGGTATGCTATGGGATATTGATGATGATTCTTTAATGTGTAGTATTAATGACAAAACTTTGATTTGTGAAACTAAAGTTACTAAAAAAATAATTTTGTGTCCCTTGTACAGCAAATATTTTATCCCATTGGCATGTTAGTTCCCAGCCACTTTATTCCCCAAGCTGTTTTTACAGAAAACTTGGAAGAGTAAAATTTCTTGGGACGAAATACTCCCAAGCTATTTTAAGGAAAAATTTTGTAAATGGCTAACTGATATATCTTTACTGAAAAATGTAAAAATTCCGCCGTATATGATAATTCTAGAAACTTCTGAATCTCATGTTTCTGTAGATGCCTGTAAACAGGCATATGCAACCTGTGTTTTTGTACGGTCTGTTAATTCGGATGGAGTAAAAGTTACTCTTGTACAGGCGAAATCTAGAGTTGCGCTCCTTTGAAAACTTTGAGCATACCGCACCTCGAACAAATGACATTTTGCAAGGTTGGCGAATTCCGTTCGTAATGCCCTTGATTTTCCAGAAAGGAACATCACGTTTTGGACAGATTCTTCTGTTGCTCTTTGGTGCATCAGGGAACACGAAGATTGGTCAATTTTTGTTACGAATATAGTGAAATAAATCAAACAGTTAATTAGACCTCATTTATGGCACCATGTGCCAGGAAATATTAACCCAGCTGAATGGTAGAATGGCCCCCATTGGCTCTAATACCTTCGGAATGCTGCCCATTAAATAATATTTGTTTTGATATTGTGATATTCCCTACCTTCGGAGAATATCTCTCGGAGTATCAGCGTGAGCTAGAGGCCTAGGAATAACGAAAGAACTAGAAGAAAACATAATCTTAATATGTCTTTATTAATATTTTCAACTTAAACTCCTAACAAGTTAAATTATAATAATTAATGTGAGAGAATCTACGCGATGGGAAAATTCGCAACACACAATATATATAGATAATAACGACTTAACCTAACTCGGACCACTATCAATAACTGAATCGCCTAAGTTCAATTCTAATACAATCACTGATTCTAATATTAAATAGTCAATCCTAACTTGTTGCAGTCTCTAGAATCAATCAATAATATCCTTAATGCAATCTTTTATTTACTTGTGTGCATTGGTATGCACCTTGGTTCTCTATATCTTTATCATTTAAAACTTCTAATCATCGCCACGTAACCTTATCGAAACTTGAACCAGGAACTGTATTAACATCCCTCTGCTTGCCATCATCTACAACAAATTGCCATCACGCTTACTCTAACTTCTGATATTTAAAAGGTTCTTAATTTACATATTTCTTTCACACTTCACTTCTTGGTTGTGGTTGGAAAAGAAATGCCATTAATTCTGTCCCAAAGAACCCAAAGGACATGTTAAAGAAAAGACGCGTGAGCCCGACACAATCGCCTCCAAGAAGCAAAACGTGATTTATTCGAGGGTATTAATGGGCCTTAAGGAATTACGTGCCTAAATTTTATTCTTATACTTCCAATTGTCCTCGCTTTATTTAAATTTTAATTTCGAACATTCATTCTAACCATTAATTTCAAATTTTCCTCTTAAAAGTTAGTTTTCGCTATATTCATCTTAGGTCAGTTATTCTCAAACTTTAACTAATGGCGACCCAATTTTCAATCATAATTTTTATCGCCCCCCCCAAAATACCAACGTATTGAATGCAATAATAATGCGCTTTGGGGAGGGGGTGCTAAAGCTACAATACGATCATAATTACAAACGGTTAAATTAACAAGATAAGTATTAAATTTTGTATATGTTACTTTTAAGGTATCCGACTAGGTTCGGAACCGTGATTTTCAAAAGCGCATAAATGGATAATTTTCATAATATTTAGTGTCACTTAGAATATAATATATGCATAACATTGTTTTAAGGACATTTTGACAAAAAAATTTATTTAAATACAATATTTTGGCAAAAAATTAACTTAGAATAATATTTTTTTCCAAATGTTCTCCTTTTGTGAAAAATGATTCTAATAGAATAATATTTTTCCTGTATATAGCTCAGACATCTGTACAAAGGCTCAACTAGAATTTTTGAAATACATAACTTAGAAGTGGGCTTATTCATATTTTACGACAACAGAGGGGAGCAATTTTAAGAAAAAAGCGCCGATAATTATTTCAATTGGTGGTAACTCTGAAAACAAAGTGATTTTTTTGCACACCAGTGTATTATTCGAAATCATTAATCTAAAACCAGTACCTTTATGCATTATGTTTCTAAGATTGTTATCTTTTACAATATTGAGGTCACCAGTAACAACATGCTTTGTGATGTTTATATCTATGAATTCTTTGAAGTCTTTACGTTTACATATTAAGTTTTCTTGCTTTATAGGCACATTATAGTTAAAAATTGATCTACCTATTTTTTTATTGTATTTAAAAGCTTTTTTTAACATCGATATTTTGTATTGGGAAAGATGTGACATGTGTGTTTTTTAAAAATACCAGAAAAATCAATATTATCATATGATTTATTCATATATAAAAGTGTACAATATTCTATTTGGTAATCTTTATTAACATTAACTTTTATTTTATGTTTATGCCTCAAAATTTGTGAATGTCCTTTATAATATGCAAAGCATGGCAATCTTTAATTTGATTTGAAATCAGTATATCTTCTGTAGTACATAATTTTGTCTTACTGAGTCCAAACATAAAAGATTTAATGTTTTATGTTAAAATTGTTATCAAAGTTATTACAAATATCTATAATACTATCTGTAAGTACATTATTGTCTCTACTTAATCTTCTAGTTCTACCCCCTCTAGTTTTTCTTTTATTAATTATTTTATTATTCCCATTATTGTAATAATATACTTGAGAATTTTGTTTAATTGCATTGAGAATATTTTTTCCTTGGTATAATACATTTAGTCCTTAAGGATAAACTACATTATAGTATTTAATATAATAATTTTCCCACCATAATCTTTCTTTAATATCAGGAACAAATTTAATATAATATTGAATGAAACATTTTCAAAACCATGTGTACTAAAGTGTCTTATTTCTATTTTATTTGAATTTTTAATACTATTGAAATATTTAGTATCTGTGTGTGTGACCTATGTTGATTAATTCTAATATTAATTTTATTAGATGTCTGTCCAATATATTTAAGTTGGCATTTATTACACGTCAATAAGTAAATACAATTATATGTTTTACAAAAGGTAAATTTAGAATCCTCTTTGATTTGACCATTATGGATCATTTTACAAGTTTTACATCTTTTGTCACCACATCTTTTGTATAAACGAATTTTAATACTGCCAAATTTACTATCTTGAAGCTTATCTAGGTACCTATTACATTTGTAAACATTAGAGTTATTTGAAACATATATTACTGCATTGCAAAAAATCTTTTTTAGAATTATTTAAGTATTTCTTATTCCAGAATACTCTAATATTATATGAATTTAAAAGTCTCGTAGAATCTCTACAATGTCCTGTAATCAATACTTTGTCAACATCTACTGTGTTTGAAATTTCTGTAGTATATACTGTTAATAAACTATCCTAACAGATTATAAAATACTACCATATATAGAAAATGAATTGCTAAAAATATAAACTAACTAATTAGCCTACTAATATAGCAAAATAAAACATTTTAATGGTTGCTTACTATCGATGCTACATATACCATTATAATGTACCACCGAGCAAAGACAGAGTATAAATACTGAGCCTAATTGCCAGTCTCGAAATTTATAACTTTAAAATTATTCATATTTGTGAAGAATATTTTGTTAAGTATCTAGAAATTAGAACTTAATATCTATAGCAAAAATATTCACTATAGTTATCATGAAATAACATCAAATATATATATCAGTAAAAATTGTACCTCCATCTTTACATAAATTTAAAATAATTTTGTAAACCTAGAAGCAATAGTAATATAAATATTATTTTAACATGTAAATATTGAAATATAAAATGTAATATAAAATAAAAATACATTTTTTTTGAAAAATAGCCGTCGAGCCGCAAGCTCTCTCGTTAGGTTTGTGGAAGGGGAAGAGGGATGGGAGGCACCTAACTATCACTAGGTGCCTTCGCTCAAAATCATACTGTCACCAGTTTGGTGCTCAAAGCTAAGGCTAACGACAGGCATTACTTAACCCTTTTCCATGATGAATTTCGTGGGCCTCGATCTTGCCTTTGCCGACCAGGTCGCATTAGTAACAACAACAACAATATATATATATATATATATATATATATATATATATATATATATATATTACAAAATACTGATTGCATTAATTAAATTTTTCTATAAAAAGGATGACACAGTATTTCATTTACAAGTGCCATTTTATCAGATGTAATATTTCTACTACTTTTTTTTCAAAATATTAGGTTGTAGCTATGTAATGGCTATGTATAAATGGCTAAAATGTTATGTAATGGCTATGTAGTTGCAAACAATAAAAAATTGAATATTTTTATCAAAATATATGTCATAGCAGAGCTTTTTCATATGGGGCTAAATATTGATCTAATCATCAATTTTTTACGAGGCCTTTTAGAGTCTTTACGAGGCCTTTCAGAGTCTTTACGAGGCCTTTCAGAGTCTTTACGAGGCCTTTCAGAGCAAAAGAGGGAAATTTTAACAATCAATGAGTAAACTTCCCTAGAAAAGCTCTAGCAACCCGCGGGGATCCATGGACCTCAGTTTAAGAACCGCTGGCCTAGTTGTTAAAGTTTTAAGCTCTTATCTGGAATGTCATGAGTTGGTGCCTAGTGCCACTCATGCCCTGTCTTGAAGAGAGGACAATATCCTTCCGTTGAAGTGGATGTTAGGGGAGTTGCCAGCTCTATTGTCATTCTCGCCACATAAACGTGGTCCAAAATTAAGAGGTCCGTCACCAATAGCCGCCATACAACTTTATTGTGGGATGTTAATATAACTATTACTCATACTTTGAACTTAAAATATTGATCAAAAATATCATGTATGATTTGGTCAAAAGAATTATGTTGCAACTTTTAGCCTTTAAAAGATAATAAATTCTTGTTGGACTTCCAAATTATTATAATGCTTAGCCCTTTATATACCAACAGTACTTATAAGTACCACTCATTTTAAAATTACACAGAACAACCATTTTTACTAATACTCTGACAATACTTAGCAGGGATATTCTTTGTAATGAGGCGTTTCTCAAACTGTGGGGCGTGATAACTCTACAAGGGGGCGCGAGCATTATGAAAAGTCGAAAACAAAAGGTTATTTAAAAAAATTATTAATTTACTGAAAGTAAACAAACAAAATACTTTCTGGTATAATAAAATATAGAATACACATTTACACTGATAGATTACACTTATAAATGTATTAGTGCTGTACCATCTATATTTTTTATATATTTAACAATATTAAGTTTAGAACAAGTTTTTTTGATAATTATCAGTGACCTCCATGGGCTTGCATTAACACTTATCTTGATAATTCGTACGGTTTATAATTAGTTCCATAACTGCTGATTAAAAGTTACGCAATTCTCTCCCCTATGCCACCGTTTACCACGTAGACGAGCGAGAGAAAAGAGGAAAAAAGAAATGAATAAGCAAAAATCCTCTGAAATAAGTGAATCCTTCGCAAATACTGTCAAGGTCCTTTCATTGCATTCCAAAGCCCTCGGAATAATTTTATGGATAGCCCTGCAGAGAAAAGATCGTACTTCAGAAAGACTTATACATATGTTCTCAGAAAAATAATGCTTTGGCGTAGAGAGACGTTTATATACGTATGGGGCATGTAAGAGGTTAAAGTCATATTGTAGCTTTAGTGTCAGAGTAAAGTATTATTGAATTCAATACATTGTTATTGTATGGAGAGGACGCGATGAAAATGCTGATTGAATAGTAGGTCGAGTATATTGAAAGTTTGAGAAGCACTGTGTGTTGTAGTCCACTCTTCCAAGATATTTGGCAGCACGGGTTCTATGATGAGTATTTTAGTGAGGAAGGGGCGAATACTTTTATAGCAGAAGTTACGTTTTCAGCTGACATTTTGATCGGATTGTTCCGAAGAAGTAGTTTATGTCAAAAAGATAAGTGTCTTATTTTATTTGTATGTTAATGAATACCCTAGAAAACGATTTCACAATTTATTTTAAGTGAACAGTGTATATAATTAATTTTACAGTTGAATAACTTTGTGGTACTTATAAGGACCGCCAGCACACTGAGTGTAGCAGCAAGAACTCCATTTATTCGACCGTGTAACTTATTGTTGCTTTTTGTTCTGTTGAAGTGTCATCACTATAATGCAATAGTTATGCCTTTTTTAGCATTTCTTTTTGCTTAACTTGTTTATTTTACAAGTTAAGCAAAAAGAAATGCTAAAAAAGGCATAACTCTATTGCATTATAGTGATGACACTTCAACAGAACAAAAAGCAACAATAAGTTACACGGTCGAATTTTTCTTTTTTTATGGTTTTATTTTAACGTTTTCAAAAAATTTTGAACTCTAAATCTGAGCTTGTTATTACTTTTTTCGTCACAGAATTAAATGAAATATCTAATTTTATTTCAAAATCTAACAGCATTTTAATTTATTTATGTGTAACTGAGTTTTAACAATAATTGGAGAATTTCAAGGTGCTAATATGTGACGGGGCTTTTATCGCGATTTCATTAACTGACCTCTTGGGATTTCTTTGGGGACAGAATAGCAATTCTTTCCAACCAATTTAAGAAGAGAAACTGTATATGTAAATTATGAATCATATATATATATTGGAAGTTCAGCATTCGCGTGGTCACTAAGTGAAGTCACCAAGTAGAGAGGTAGTCGCAGAGTGAGATGAGATATAGTCTAGAAGAGGAATCTTAATTCTGGGAATTAGTTTATCAGGGCCGATGCAGATAAACCAAAAGTGGATCCGTGGCCAACGGAGTATAGTTTAACCAAGAGCCAGCCAGATCAAAGCTGGAACGGAAATTTTAAGGACCGTAGCTGTTTACCTAAGATATAGCGGTAAGCTTCATCAATTAATCTTCACGTATATAAGGCGGTTGCTATTGAGATACGATTTAATCTATATAGTTAGATTTAGTGGTTAATTACGCTATTGATTAGTAATACGTGCTGCGTCTTCTCATTCTTGATCATCTTCCTCTTAGATTAATATTGTGTTGTATTGTGTTTAAGGGGTATCCGACTATACGTTCGGAACCGTGACTTTAAAAAAGCGCATAAATGGATAATTTTCATGATATTTAGTGTCACTTAGACTAGAATACATTTATAAAATTACTTCATGGACATTATGACAAAAAATAAATTATTTAAATACAATATTTCTGCAAAAAATTAACTTAGAATAGCCTTATTCAAAACGTTCTATAAAAATTGATTTTATAATAATAATATTGTGCTTATATAAAGTATAGACTTCTCCAAAGACTTTGAAGTAGGATTTTTGAAAATTATCGGCGATTTTTCTTAAAATTTCTCCCCTCTGTTGCAGTAAAATATGGATAAATCATCTTCCAAGTTATATATTTCAAAATTCTATTTCAGTCTCTGTATAGAGGTCTGAGCTATATACAGGCAAAATATTATAATAGAAGCATTTATCATAAAAATAGAATGTTTTGAATATTGGACATTCTATGTTCATTTTTTGTCAAAATTTTGTATTTATATAATTTTGTATTGTAATAATCTTCCTAATACAATTTGATATACGTTTTCTAATCTAAGTGACACTACAAATCATAAATTTTACCCATTTATACGCTTTTGCAAAGTCATGGTTCTGAAAGTAGTCGGATACCTTAAACTAAGATCTTAATAAACGGATTTTAGTATGACTGAGTTTAGTAGTTCTTCGTTCCTTCTCACAGACATAGGTCGCGTGAATAGAGAAGAGGGTGTGACCCCATCGGCGGGCACACCACAAATATTATTAGTATTATTATTTCCTTTTCTAAGGAAATCTGGAAAAAAGATGCTCGCTTTTCAAGAGACTTGGGATTTATTACAGAGCCTAATATCTGACCTACTAAAAGATGATTTTTCAGATGAAGAAGTCCCAGCAAATAATCTGTTGGAATTTTCATTACATTCATAAGATCACGATCAAGTGATTGAACAAAACTCAAGGTGCAGTAGTTCATATTAAAAAAAATACAGCATTTTCTACCCAATTATGTAGTACTTAAAAAAAACATTCTATCGAAACCTCACTCAAAATGCACAACGGGAAATGAATTTTTGTGTTTTAATAAAAATAAAAAGTGTTTCTTTAAATATAATCAAATTAAGTTTATGTGTAAAAGTTGTTTTTATACGTAAAAAAAGTAAATAAATTTTTAAAATGTAATAGTGTTTTAAAAATTAGTATTTTGTGCTGTAAAATATTAGTGTTCTCCGGTTATTTAGCATTTTTAAGAGTTAAAACTGCGTTAAAAAAGTCATACATTATTTTTGTGTTATGAGAATATTTTCAACCTTTGTACACTGACTGTATTTTAAAGTACCAATTTATTTAATTAGCTCTAATGAATTAAATATTCCAAAGTTGAGTATTTTATTTTTGTTTATCCCTTTATTTTCAATATATTGATTTAAAAAATTACTTCATGAAAAACATTGCAGTGAATCATAATACGGTAGATAAAGAGATAAAATAAGGTTTCTTCTAAACAAATAACACATTTTAATTGATGCAAAAATATAATAATTTATTTAAAGAGCTGTGTTTTTCAACATTGTTTTTTTCATAGAAAAATAGTGATAACTCTCAGAGGAAATTTAATGTTAGACAAATCGTTAAGCAATCCCCTATTAACTATCGTTAAGTAAACTTGTTTCTTTATATCATTTTTGTTAGGAGACATTATTTTTCATATAAATTTACTATCAAAAACACATCTATTAACAAGTTTATAATATATTTCAAAACCAAGCAACTTCGAAAGTTTACAACCAATGGTTGAATTTTACTCTTTCATAACACAGCACTTTAACATAAATTGAAATTTTGTGTCATAAGACACTGGTAATACACAGAAGAAAAATATATATTAACCCTCTGACTGGATGACCCGCTAAT
>BMAU01002009.1:0-10281 GCA_019973935.1 Trichonephila clavipes | reverse complement strand
ATTCCCAATATAACACTTAACTATTATTTTCCATTACATCAAGAAAAAGCATTTGACAAAAAATAGCATTCAATCAACTTTGCGGTTCAAATCTTTTGAAATAAAATGCACATATTTATAAACTATGTCAAAGAATTATCACTTGCAGCTGAATTTTAAAATATGTTGTCAGGAGACAGTATTTCATAATATATATAAAAAGCAGTAAATTTATATTATAAGTGAACTGGCATCCAGTAGTTTTTTGTTTTACTGCAGTTTTGTGAAACTTTTTTTACATTGGTAATTTCAACTTTAGGACATGTTAGTAGCAGTATTAAAACAAAACTTCAGAAATTGGTTTAATAAAATTTTTTTTTTTTGAGCTGTGTTGCTCTTATCTCTTAAAAGACAGTAGGATATACCTACAATTTCAGTGAGTTCCCTGAAAGTAAGTTTCTATCCACCAGATTTTTAATTCATAATTCAAATTCAATGGTTTAAAAATAAACAGAGCTAAGATGATTTGAAAGTTACATGTTATTAATGTAAAATATCCCAACTGAAGAATTACATTTTATGAAAATGTAATGAGTAAGAAATAAAATATTTCAGGTTTTAATTTATTACATAATATAAGCAGAGTACTAAAACATACCTTTTATGTCTATTTCATATGCAAAGTGTGGCTAACTTTCTTTTAAGCCTAATTATCCAAAATAATAATAGTTAACCACCTAAAAGAGTGATAAAAATACAATAACTGAAATAAACAGAAACATTAAAAATTTGTACCATATACTTCATTTAAAATAAGGGTCATTTGTCACAAAAATCATTAGAAAAAATAATTTTTCAATTTGAATCCTGCTTCTATAATGCAGTGTGTTTACATTAGTTTATTCCAAAACTAAATCAGAAGTATTTAATACAAACTATGGTACTAGTTATGCATTACTTTAATGCTATATTTGCTTTAAGTTAAATAAGATCCTAATTGGAATGTTTTCTCACATATAAAAGAATCGAAAAAATATTATGGCTTTTCTATCCTATATAATGTGGCATATTTTATCAATCCATTTTCTGGTATTAAATGTGCTTCACATTCTCCCTCTACAAGATAATAATGCTAAATGAGCTATCTTCTTATATGTTAAAAGCAGAAATTAAGTATTAATGGAATATTTTGAAATTTTAAAAATGCTTTATTGTAAACAGGTATATGAATTATATAGTTCGAGTTGCAATATTTTTTTTTTTTTGGCTAAAAATGTGCTCTGCATTTATATTAGGCTTTTTGTACATCTGATAAAAGACAATCTTAAGTAAAAATTGCAGAAGTAAAAGAATTAAACACTGACTTGGTGCATCTCTTTAAAAATAATCCTCAAAAATATATCATGGTTTAACATTGTGGAAATGCTTTGTGAAGTAGCACTGTTAACAGAACATTAAGTTACAGAATACTTTTAAAAAGTAAGAGACAAAAACACAATTACCTGTAAATGAAAGGAACAGAGCTGTTCATTTCAAAAATAGTCTTAACTTCGCAGATAAACATAACCACAGTACAATTTCAGAAAAATTTCCTTTTTAAGTATAGAAAGTAGCTAGCAATTCACTTTTTAACTATGAATATATGCGGCATAATCAACAGTTTCTTGTACATTTCACTATTCTGTAAAACATTAGTTATATATTTCAATTAGCTATGCATCTCAAAAATTGCAATGGCAGATGTATCGGGGTGTAAGCTTGCATACTTACATGGTTCGGTGGCATCTCTCTGTAAGGACGCCCTCTTTTCTCGCAATTTTAATCTTGTTGATGAGTTCTGCAAGAAAGACATTTCATCATTCAGCTATGCATCTCAAGAATTGCAATGACATGAAATGATGCGAGAGTAAATGCTTATAAGGTCTACTTACGTATCATTGGCTAGCTTTTGCTTTTTGAAATATCTGGATTTTTGCTGAACCCGCTGTTGAACAATATTCTTATTTGCTGGAAAATGTTGAATACTTGGTAGAGATGAGCAAAATGGTGAAATATCCATAAACTGAAGTAAGTTTTTCACATCTTGATCAATTCGTTTAATTTGTTCTGCATTTGCTTTATCTATTCCATTGTTTAACAATTGCATATTTCTTTTTACTTGTTCATAAACTAACTCTGTAGGTTCCTCATGTACAACAGACTTTTCCTTTTCTTTTAAGATTGCTTCCTTTTCCTTTTCTCTCCTCAAACAATTTGAATCCTCATCTACTAAAAGTACAGTTTCATCACTGACATTTGCCACCATTAAAGGGAATTTTTGACATATATAATGGATGTATTTACATATTGTGAACCTAACTCAGTGTTTCTCAAACTGTGGGGCGCGCCCCCCTGGGGGGCCGCGATAAACGTACAAGGGGGGCGCGAGCATATCGAAAATAAAAGATTAAAAAAAATTATTTACTGGAATGAAGTAAAACAAGATACTTTCTGACATAATAAAAAATGCACATTTACACTGATATAATTTATATATCTGCGATATATTACTTCATAAAAAATTAAAGCTTCTACTTCTATTACGGTTTCTTTTCAAACCAAAATGAGAAAAACAAAACTCAGACCCATAATCGAAAAAAAATTTTAGGAAGATAAAAAATTCATCACTGTAATATTATTGTCATCAGCTGTAGGCAGCAGAATGTAGTTGCTGCGGTTTGACCTTCGAAAAAACTTACTTGTACGGTTAGTTAGTCCTGGCTCTTATGTATTTGCTTTTTCATTTTGGGAAGTTGCAAATAAACTATTTCTGCTGCGATTTCTTCCTTGTAAAATATTTTTATGATTTTTGGAAAAGCACAGAGAGCTCTTTGAAGGATTACTTGGCCAAGATTTATTTCTATGAGTTATTCCCAAACATATAAAGAACCATAATGAAAAACGTTTTACATAATTATTTTTGAACATCCATATTGTAATAAATACACTTTTATTCCGGAGCTGTCACGCCGAGCACAGAGTGCACGAAATCGGTAATTCTGGCAAAACTGTTTAATTGTTACCAATGGCTCTGACACTATCCTCCTGTTTGACAGTCTTAACGTGTTGTAACGTTTGAAAGAATAACGGTAGCGTATTCTTGGTGAATTAAAATAGAGAATTTATTTACGTCACAACTATTGAAAATTATTTACAAAATGATACATTAAAGTTATTAAAATTAATTAGAATGTTAGAGTCCACTATTTTGTGAGAGGAGGTTTCGTTGGTTACCGCTCCCGTGCAAGTTCAAAGCATCTCTCCTCTCTCATCTTCCGGTCGGGTCGCTAGATTCCTCGGGGGTCAAACAGGGGTTGCGCTGGATCGGAAATTGCACGTGTGGGCGTCGAATCTACAAAGAAACCGACACCAGATGTTGTTGTTGTTTTCGAGACGTGACGTTACAGCTCTCGCCCTCTCTTATGGAACTTTTCCGTTGAGAAAAGTTTAATGGGATGACGATGAGACAACTGACAGATTACCGACACATCCCTTCATCAAGCACCACTATATTTCTGAGCTGCAATTTTAATTACTAAAGAAAACGCTGAACTAAATTTGGAATTACTTATTTCTAGTGGTGAGTGTTCTTGCTAGGGAACTTACACAAATCCATATTCCGAAATAGCAATGTAAGAAAACATACTATACATTAAATAAAAATACAAACACTCTATCACAATGCCTAGTATCAATTATACTAACAACATGTTATATCAAATGCCTAGTGTAAGACCTTGCACATAAAATATTCTTCGCCACAATACTTAAATAAAATTATACTAACGACATGTGTTGATATGATATGCGAAGTGTACAACCTTACACACAAAATATTTTTCACCATATGCCTCTTGCGTAAACTAAATACTCATGTATATTTTAAAACCCTGTACACAAAATTAAGCATATTAATACATTTGCTTTTCATGGCTTTATCTTTTGACACGCATCGCCATTCGATATGATATACAGTACTAGTAAATAAATAAAATTTAATACAATTATTAACCTTTAACTAAAAAACATAAGCAACAATTATTATTCATGAGCAAGAGAACATTATTAACAATCCCTAATTATCTATCACCGATCTGCTGAGACTATCTGCATTTTTGTGACTTTTACCCGACCGATGTACAATTCTAAAATTATATGGTTGCAAAGCCAAAGCCCATCGCATCAATCTAGGGTTAGAACTAACATTTCTATTCAACCACACCAACGGGTTGTGATCGGTCATAACTAAAAATGAATTTCCATCTAAGTAATAATGTAACCTTTTAATTGCGAAAACAATACTAGCACATTCCTTCTCCGTCGTACAATAACGCTTCTCTACCTCTGAAAATTTCTTACTCAGGTAAAGGATTGGATGCTCCTCACCTTGTTCAGTTAATTGGGTTAAAACTGCTCCCATACCTGCGTTCGAAGCGTCCGTTTGAACAATGAATTCTCGTTCAAAATTTGGCGCGTACAAGACGGGCTTATCAATTAGTTTCCCTTTTAGTTCTCGAAATGCGTTTTCACACTCGGTCGTCCACTTAATTTCTCCCTTCTTTGCTCTTCCCTTCAACGCATCCGTCAACGGAGCAGCAATTACCGAGAACAGATTTATATATTTTTGGTAATAACCCGCTATACCTAAGAAAGCACGTATTTGGGTTTTCGTGCGAGGGGTAGGGAACTCTAGAACAGCCTGAACTTTGATCTCAGAAGGAGTGCGAAAACCCTGACCCACAATGTGACCCAAAATTTGACATTTTGTTGCGCAAACTTACACTTTGAAGGTTTTATCGTTAACTTAGCTCTCTTTATTCTCTGCAGAACCGTTTCCATATGTTTAATATGCGACTCCCAAGTATCTGAGAAAATTGCGATATCGTCTAGATACGGGACAACGAAATCCTCTAGTCCGTTAAGTAATTCAGCCATGAGTTTACTAAAGAAATATGGAGCATTCTTTAATCCGAAACTCATCCTTAGGGGTCGGTATGTACCAAAGCTAGTACAGAAGGCTGCGTATCGCTGTGCTGTTTTACTCAAAGGTATTTGCCAATATCCTTTAGATAAGTCAAAGACGGTAATAAATTTAGCCGCCGATACTTTTTCTACGCGTTCTTCGATATTCGGAAGAGGAAAATATTCCGTTCTAATGATCCCGTTTAATTTCCTGTAATCTATACATGGACGAGGTTCTTTCCCAGCTATCTCAACTAAAATCATAGGAGACATGTAATCCGATTCTCCTACCTCAATGATCCCTAATTTTAACATTCGGTTAATTTCGTTTTTTAAGATTTCATTTTGTCGGTGCGACATTCGATAGGGCTTCGTCCTAACTGGTTGATCGCTAACTAACTGGATTTCGTGTTCAACCAGATTAGTTAAACCGGGATTGTTTGAAAAACATTTAGAGTATTTATTTAATAATTCGCGCAGTCGATCCATTTGTTTGTCGTGAAGGTGTTTGTTCAACTCGCTAGCCTGGATTACGTCCTCGAAATCATAAATGAGAGAATTGTTTTCTAAGTATGGGATTTCTAACTCCTGGTCTGCGAGAGAGTTTTTTTGTTTCATCATTAATAATTACGTTAACGTGTTCTGGCCTTTTGTAATATGGTTTTAGCATATTTATATGATAGATTTGAGATGTTTCGCGTCTGCCGGGGATTTCGACTAAATAGTTCGTTTCCGAAATTTTATTTAAAATTGTCCCAGGACCTATCCACTGCACTGCTAATTTATTTGCTCTGGATGTAGCTAACACTAGGACTAAATCTCCATCCTTAAATTCGTTTTACTGCGTTTTTGTCATACCAAGTTTTCCGCTTAACTTGCATTTCCTCCATTTTATTTATAGCTACTTCTTGACATCTTTTTAATCTATTTATTAACTTAAACATATATTCAGTGACGAGATCACCCTCTTCTTCCGGTTCCATCCAATGTTCCATTACTAACGTCTCTGGGGTTCGCAAATTTTTCCCATACACCAACTCTGACGGTGTATACCCTGTACTCGTGCGATACAGTTCGTAACGCTAAAAGAATTGACTTCACCACGTTACCTAACTTATCTTCACGATTTTTGACCAATAATTCCTTCTCTAGCGAATAAACCTGATTGGTAACCTGCACTTGACTGGCTGCCTGTTCGTATAAGGGTTTAATCTCCTCGCTATTTTTTGAGCATTGATTAAATTTTCTCGCGTAACCCTTAGCAGCGCTAATTCCGGAACATATTCCTGGAATGCAGGTATTAAAATTTCGTCCTCTGCATCCGAAGAAACAATTATAACCTCATCTTCCCCTTTTTTAGCATCACCACTATCTATTCCCCTTTCTTCTCTAGCCGCTTTGACTTGAGACCTTGTTTGGACAGCATTCAATATTTCGACTGGCAGGAAATTATAGCCTAAATTTCCTTTTATTAGCTCGGCCGTTTTATTTCAAGCAAATATCGACCGTGTTGATTTAAGTGATTTCCACAAACCGCTGCCTTAGTCTGCACCGTTCCAAAATTTCCGGAAATTTCCACGACCGCCAAAGGTAAACAAACTAATTCTGGGCTTAACGGTTGTTTTTACCCAAACATTTTCACCAGAGAAAGAAGAAGGATTTATGTATTTTGCACATACTAAATCTATTGTCGCTCCCGTATCTCTAAGAATGTCTATCTCGTGACCATTCACAGAGCCCTTTGTTGTATATGAATTAAGAAAATCCGGGTTTTCATTTCCTTCAATATTATTGAGAGTTTCCGTCGTTTTGTTTTTTTATTAATTTAGGGCAACCGGCTTTTATATGTCAGGCATATTGCAATGATAACATCTTTGTATCACGCGTTTTTCAAAAGTTCTCTCTCTAGTACTCTCGGAACAGAAGCTCCTAATCTGGGGGAAGTTTTCCCAAATCTATTTTCTTTTTTCCTTGATCCCTGAGTATGTCAAAATTTTATCATTTCTGCCCCACCTATCCATGGGTTTCGAATTTACCTTTCGGACGTCCTCATAATTATCAAAGAGTTCTGCTATTTGAGTAGCTGATTTAAGGTTTGCCCAATTATCTAAAAATGATCTTTCATACTAGCATTAGCACGTTTTTTTAATTGATCTACCACCATTAGATCTTTAAGATCTTGAAAGGTATTTATTTCTAAGCCAATCAGCCACTCATCTAGATAATTCGTAATTTCAAAAGTGAAATCCTTCCAGGTGCTATCGGATTTTTCTGGTGTTGGACAAATTTTTGCCGAAAGACCTCCGGACTTAACTTGAATCTTTTAAGTAATAATTTCTTTACATAATCGTAATTTTCGGCTTGTTCCTCCGGTTCGCGAGCAATAAATTGCACGATCTCTAGGGGTAACAAACCCAATAATTGCCCCACCCACTCTTTCTTTTCTATTGACGCCCTTTTAGCCTGGCGTTCAAAGATCACTAGATATAAACTAATATCTGACTGCTTAGGATCGAAATCTGGGATCAATTTTTTTTTTTAAGTTTAAATTAGAGGTTACAGAACATGCATTTGTAGAATCGTTTGATTCATCGTTTACCCCTAAATCCGGATTCTATTTTAAACCTTTCTAAATCAAATTTCAGCTGTAATTCTTTCTCTTTTAATGCCTGCTCCTTTACTAACTCCTCCAATCTCATTTTTTCAGCCCTTTCTAACTCCTCTAATCTCATTTTTTCAGCCCTTTCTAACTCTTCCAATCTTTTTCCGTTTGCAATGATAGTCTCATACAGATTTTTAACAAATTCCTCTTCATAACCTTCACTGTTAGTGATTGCAATTTTTATGCTAGGGACAGTCATATTTAAAGTGGCATTTATTCTAATTCCTCAGCAAGTTGCAACATGTCTTGCTTTTTTCCTTTACCAAGGAAAGCCATTTTTTAAACAATATCAAATAAATGTCACGCTAAATTTTGCACTATTGTTACTATTCTCTATTAATACAATAACACTGGTCCCATGCATACACAGAAATACACAAAGAAAAACTTAACACTAAAAATAATCAAAATCATTCAAGAGACTTAAAACACAATAAATCTTAAGCTAAAATTGCACACAATGCTTGAAATACAATTACAATTCTCTAGAAACAAAATAACACTGTTCCCATGCAAGAAAAAACACTAAGTATTTCAAAATTTCTAAAGAACACTTTAACCAAAATTCCTAATACAATATGCAGTTTGCAACTCAAAAATATAACAGTACTCACCCATTTGAAGTACTCAGCTTGCTGTCAGAAGCAAATTATGTGCACTAGTGGTACGGCTTCCGAAAATCGCTTTTCCTTCGGACACTCTCGCCGTTAACACTGTAGATGTAGATCAGTTTGATCTTCTATGAGCAGGACGCTCCCTTTCTCCGAAGCTGAATTTACTTGCAGCACGGCTTCCGCAAATCGCTTTCCTTCGGACACTCTCGCCGTTAACACTATAGATCAGTTTGATCTTTGAGCAGGACGCTCTTTTTCTCCGAAGCTGAAGCTGAATCGCAGAATGGCTTCCGAAAATCGCTTTCCCTTCGGACACTAGCCGTTAACACTATAGATCAGTTTGATCTTCTATGAGCAGGACGCTCTCTTTCTCCGAAGCTGACTTTACTTGCAGCACGGCTTCCGAAAATCGCTTTCCCTTCGGACACTAGCCGTTAACACTATAGATCAGTTTGATCTTTTATGAGCAGGACGCTCTCTTTCTCCGAAGCTGAATTTACTTGCAGCACGGCTTCTCGAAGATCTCTTTTTCTCCTGCGTTGCGGTCCGTCCGTAAAAATCAAAATTTTCCTCCTCTCACGGGTCCTGAATGCTAACTTTTTATCCCAAAGCGCTGCCACCAAAACTCTAAGCTGTAACGTTTGAAAGAATAACGGTAGCGTATTCTTGGTGAATTAAAATAGAGAATTTATTTACGTCACAACTATTGAAAATTATTTACAAAATGATACATTAAAGTTATTAAAATTAATTAGATTGTTAGAGTCCACTATTTTGTGAGAGGAGGTTTCGTTGGTTACCGCTCCCGTGCAAGTTCAAAGCATCTCTCCTCTCTCATCTTCCGGTCGGGTCGCTAGATTCCTCGGGGGGTCAAACAGGGGTTGCGCTGGATCGGAAATTGCACGTGTGGGCGTCGAATCTACAAAGAAACCGACACCAGATGTTGTTGTTGTTTTCGAGACGTGACGTTACAGTGTGAACTAAAATATATTTGTCACATATCTCCCTCTTTTTTGGGAGTGACAAACGTTTTTTTACAATCTTTAGGTACTTGTTTTGACTGAGTTCCCGGTGTGATAACTTTTTTTTTTCCGAAATATTTTCTGTGTTCTTGAAAGTAGGTGAGTATATTTTCTCTTAATTAAATTATTCACTGGAATTGCGATTTTTATTGTGTACTATAAAAATAATTATAAAAAAAAAGATTGGGGTGGCTCAATAACCCCACTCGACCATTAGTATCAAGTGCGTGCCTGCTCCAGGTTTAAAACATGTTAAGACTTTAAATATTGAAAATAATACAATTATTTCTCATCGGAATTTTATATATTATTGTTCATTATTCAACATCAACTCTAAATGCTAATTCTGTGAGGCTTAAAATTACAGTTCGCTTAAAACTAATTATAATTTGAGCAATGATTTAAAAAATCATTTTACATTTTTGTAAACATTGTTGCGCACTTGGCTTTACTCTCCTTAAAATTCAGCGATTATACCAATATTGTTTTATTTTCTTATAAATGAACTCGTGCAAATAGCCTGTACTTCAGCCGGTATACTTTTAATGTATCAGTGCTGCACAGAGTATTTTTAATAACTAATTAATTAATGCTAAATTAAGAACAAGTTTAATAAGTATTAGCGACTTCCATGGGCTTGTCTTACAGAGCAAATTTTTCAAAGGAATGCTTATATGATTAGAAATTGACCCACTGAGTTCTTTCTAAAAAAGCTGATATCTATATTTTGTCTTCTAAGCAGCCACTGCATTTTGCTATATGTTCCAATTTAAAAATTAGAGAAAGGAAAAATAACATAATAATTATCCTATTACTTAATATTTTTCGCTTAAAAGCAACATATACAAAATTTAATACTTATGTCATGAATTTGTACGGTATATAATTAAGATTATTGCTTTAGCGTAAAAAAATGCATTATTATTGCATTCAGTACATTATTAATGTATAAGGGGGCGCGATAAAAATTGTGATTGATAAGGGGGCGTCACTATTGAAAGTT
>BMAU01002008.1:0-16860 GCA_019973935.1 Trichonephila clavipes | reverse complement strand
CTAACTTTTTAATACAAATTTTACTCAAAACTGTCCAAATTGTTAAAGCTTATTCATAAAAATTTGGAATTTTTGAACTTAAGATGTGTGTACAGGGCAACGTCTGTCGGGTCCTCTAGTATTATATAAAAAACAAGACATAATTATTCATTTTAATTTTATAATTGTTCATTTTTTCCAATGAGTTCTCTTTTTCTGATGCGATGAAATGAAATGAAATGGTTTCTCAGGGAGATAGAAGGCAGGGCTATTCACGTAATGATCTGTCCATATAACTTAAAATGCAAAACGTTAAGAAACTCGTTCATTACAGAAAAGGCACATTTAGAAAGAAAGAGATAGTTGATTGACTGGAATTTTGAACGAAAACTTTGCCAAATAGGTGGCAGAAAGATAGCAATTTCCCCAAAATTGAACGAATACTCGTGAAAAATTAATTTCGAATAGAGAAAAGGCAAAATGGCGTTCGAGAAGAAAATGGCAGTTCCTATTCGCGTCGACGCCCTTTCAGACGAGAAAAACGAAAACTGAAGATGAAAATCCAAAAAGATAGATCTTTAATTATTCATCAAAAGTAACACGACTCCTAAAAATAGTTGGGCGTTGTCGTACTACGGTGAAGATGAAAACCCTTTCTTCGCCGTCAACAGCTGCTCCAAATCAGACACGGTAACACATTGTTTCACAAATAAAATAACCACCTTCATCTGGATTAGAAGTCTCCAAAATTTACTCCATTCGGAAAGAAAGTGCAAAAGAAGTAAACAAAGAAAAAAAATCCACCCAAAATAAATAATAAAAATAGGCTGATGCCCCTGAAAAGCCGCCATTTTCGACTTGGGATTTTAAAACTCGAGCGTTGAATCACGAATTTTATTTCATGAAAAAAGATCAGGTCACGCTAACGCCGAATGATAACTCCGCAAGTAAGTGAGTGGAGTTGAGTTGTGGTAAGTCATCTTTTTTTTGTTTTGTTCAGGAAGGCGTTAGCGCACGCTTATAAAGCGGATCTAATGACAATCATTGCGAGAGAGAGAGAAGTGCGACTACACATTTAAAAGGATAGCACACGAGTGATGAAGAGAGAAAAAATGGATACTAACAGGCTCGAGTTTCTCTCCCGGTCATTTCTGTTTGTTAGGAAATGGGAAAGATAAAGGGGGCTGAATAATGCCTATCGCACGAAAAAAGATGATATTTTTTTTTTCCATTATACGAGAATGATTTCAGGAGGGGGGAAGGATCACGAGTTTGTGTCATTACTACACTTGAACGTTCAAAATTTTATGAGGCATGATGTTTTGGGTAATGTGGGTGAATAATCACACATTACTGATAATGAGAATATACCTATTTTTTTATTAAACAGAGACGAAGAATTAAAAATAAAAAATAATGATTATTATGCAGTTTGATAGACTGTTTAAAGCGCTTTAACTGTTTAAAGTATCTAATAGCATCGTACTTCAAAGGAACTTGAGCGTTATCAACGACAGATCCCGTAGTTTTAAAACCACGTTCAAGACACGTGAACAAGTGAGTCGGAACTCCTTTCTCCAGACTTCCACACCACACCAACCTGAGGACTGCGCCACAGCAGACTTAACTTGCATCAGTTCCATATGACACGGGGGTCTTCAGCGGTACCAGGAATAATGGTAGCCACGAGTTCACGATCATGACAGCTACCGCAGCCAAGTTATTACGCAGAATGTTGGTGTTACTAGGTGCAGGTTGATTTGAATTTACGAGCTATTCCTAAACTTCAGCTGAGTGAGTGAATAGAATCCGTGCACTGTTCAGCTACTTAAGGGCTTCTGGCGACGGACCTCGTCATTTTGAACCATGGTCAAGTGACCTGAGCTGGCACCCCTCCTAACTACCACACCACACCAACGGGATGATGTTTGAGCTCTCGGCAGATTTAACGCACATCGCTCCCTACACGGTGGGTCTTCAGCGGTACTAGGCTCGAACTCATGACACGCCGGCCTCGAGTCCGTTACCTTGACCACTTGGCAACCGTGGCCACTAAACTTCTGGTGAAAGATAGAATAATGTGACGCGAATCCAAAACCATTTCTTAAAAGAAAAATCTCCATAATACCATACGACTTTGGGCTTTGACTAGAAGAAAACGAGGAGTACAGGCAACTGACTTAGAAATCTTAAGCCAAGCTCAATGATAACATTTGGGCCGTCATCCCATACTGCAAATGCCACGCTAACGTAAGGACTTCAAGGAGTCCCGATAAATTATCTAAGCGTTAAATCTAATACAATCTTTAGCACCATCAGGATTAAAAACTATTACTTGGTCTCAAAACCAAGCTTATCACGAGCTTTCAACCATGATTACTTCGCTACCACGGTAAATCTTACATTGTTGAATTATCAATAAGATACGAGATAACAACTCTAATATGTACTTATCCAAGACAAGGATTTCGAATTCCCTCAAGATCTTTTAATCTAGTTATACAAGAGAGAATTGTGATGGAGAATCCCTATTCTCCCTCCAGAAAAACTAAATTTCTACTCAAATTTATATACTGTACGGCTCGAGCATATTCAAATACATTAATAATATATTTAATGGCAATAAATTTCTAAATATTTCACAATGCAGAGAAAAACTTGAAATTTTCTAAAATCTATACAAACAAATATATGGGAAATGCTTTAAAATAACAAAACAGCTACTCAAATAATTTTCATTTTTTTGCGCAGATTGATGAACTCGAACATTCTGCTGTATAAATGAGAATTTGTCCGTAAAATCTTTTTTTTACTTATTGGTTACGAAATGAGAATAGCATATTCGGGGGAACAGCTCAATGGGGGAAGTTTATAACCATCCGAGTTCTCAAATGTGGCAGATTTATGAATACTGCAAACAATATTTTACTATAAGAACTATCGATTCATTTAGAAGCATTTTTTTTGACACGATACTTATATATAAGAAAATGTAAGCATGAACAAAATATCGATCTATGGAAAAGAAAGGAAACTATAGAAAATAAAAAGAAATACAAGTGGAAGTGGAGGAGTGAGTCTAACTGAATCCGTGACCGATCAATCAATCATCCGTATTTTACACGGCTCTTGACTACACGACACAAAGTGGATGCACAGAACATGCGTTAAGCCACTTACTATAGAAAATACCAATCTTGATCGCCTAATGGTGAGACGAGGGATGGACGTGGAAACTCAAAATAATAATAATAATAATGATATGAACACAGATAAAGAAACAAAAAATATATTTTCAAAGGAAAATAATCCGGAAGAGTATAAAAAAAGAAAAAAAAAATTTAATGGAAAAAATTGTCGTTTGCACTTTCTTGTAGTCCGAACAATCGTTTATGGGGCAAAAACACGAGACGTGGAAACACACAATAGAATTTGGGCGACAACAAAGAATACGGAATCTTTTGAGTCAGTCAAAACAAAGAAAAGAACCTTAAGGCGGAAATTATCGAGAACTAGATATATCCCAGAGATACAAGTGAAAGATGGCAAACCGGGCCATGGAAACGTATAAATCATACTTGGGTAAAGACAGGACGATGCTTTTAATAATAAAAGACCCAAAAGATGGATGAGAGTTTAAAAAGAAATCTTTCTTTTTGGAAGAAATGGGTTTTTTTCGACCATCAGTCGATTGTTATCGATAACAACTTTTTTCATCCTTTTCACTAATCGACACTAAATTTTAAAAGAGATGATGAATCGGATGACTCCAAAACCGTTTCGAAGATAGCAAGAGTGTAAAGACTAAAGTATTGATTCATGCATAACAACAAAAAAAGATTCAGCGTCCGTTTTATTGGGAAATTGTGCAGGTTCCGATCTGTCTCGGCGGTCCTAAAAACTAGTTTTCACAGTCTAGTGGTTTCGGTCAGGTGGGGGTTTTGCTTTTTTTTACATTCTCAATCCTCTTCTTTTTTTTTTTTTTTTACTTTAAATTTAAATTTAACTAAGTAGAATTCGAAAACATATGTCGCCCTATGTGAAACAGGTTTTCTGCAAAGGATAATAGCAATAATTCGAACAAGTCTTTACTTTTACATGCAGGCACATTGCAATCAGAAAATTGCCATAGACCAAACCCAGACAGAATCCAATTCCAATGCGTGTATGTTTAAAAAGGGCAAGGTGTCGAAGCTGGACACCCTGGGGGCCTTTTGTTTCTTTAAATCTTAAAAAGTGCTTTTTTTTTTGGAATGCGAAGGAAATTCGGAAGATAAAATTATTCGCATGAAATAAATTTTTTCACTTAGAAAATAAGTTTTGCTTGAGAAATACATGTTTACATTATTCTGTAACTAATGATTCACAAAAACAAAAAAAAGGCAAGGAACAAGTTCTCAATTGCAGACAAAACCTTTCTAAAATAAATACAGCAATGTGTTCTGCGGAACTCTGCGACTACGGAACAGTTTCGAGCTGATTCAGCGAAAAGAAAAATGAGTCAATTTCTCAGTATAAAAATCACAAAAGAAAATAGACTACAAGCAAAGAATAGACAGTGAGTGAGTTAACGTCGTACTACAACATCAATGCGAAAGTTATTGGCGACGGACGTCCTCATTTTGAGTCACGGTCAAGTGACAAAGTTGACACCTGAGCTGGCACCCCGCTGTCTGAACCCTCACGCGAGGATGTTGAGCCACGGCAGATTTAACATGCATCAGCCCCTCTACACGTCACGTCTTCAGTGGCTTTGGACTTGAACTCATGAAACGTTGACCACGAGACCGTAATTATGACCAATAAGCTATTGCGGCTACAGATAAAAAGTATAAGATAAATTTCGCAAGAATAACTCGATTCTACCACTTTCATTATTTCACAGATTTCCATTTATTAACTGTTTCTATATAATGTAATTTTAAGCCGAATTTTTATTTACAATACACAGAAAAAGGCACATAAGTATTTTTTTGCAATGTGTACATAAGAATCAATATTTGTTTTTTTGTGAATTTTATAACCCGTCTGAATGTAAATAGTAATAAAAATATAAATCCATTTTACGACTTATTAGTTACTTAATTGTAAGCCTAATATATTATAGATATGTAAACAATTTCACAAAATTATAACTTCATCCCTTTAAGCTGCAATAGATTGTTTTTAAAAAATGTATGGTGCATTTTTAATGTATTCGACTACGTTCGGAACCGTGATTTTTAAAAGTGTATAAATGGATAATATTTATGATACTTCGTGTCACATAGATTAGAAAATGTATATAAAATTGTTATAAAAATAGTATTACAATAAAAAATAATTTAAGTACAATATATTGACAAAAAAATTAACATAGAATGGCCCATTTTCAAAATATTCTCCTTTTGTGAAAAATGCCTCATTATAATATTTTGCCTGTCTATAGCTCAGACCTCTGTAGAAATGCTCAACTAGAATTTTTGAAATATATAACTTAGAAGTGGGTTTACCAATGTTTTATGACAACAGAGGGGAGAAATTTCAAGAAAAAAACGCCTATAATTATTTCAATGGGTTGTAACTATGAAAATAATGTGAATTTTTCAAAAATCATAGTTGAGCCTCTGTACAGAGGTCTGAGCTATATACGAGCAAAATATTTATTATAATAGAAGCATTTTTCACACAAAAGGAACACGTTTTGAAAAAGGTTATTCTAAGTTAAATTTTTGCCGAAATATTATATTTAAATAATTTTTTTGTCAAAATGTCCTTAAAACAATTTTATACATGTATTCTAATCTCAGTGACACTAAGTATCATGAAAATTATCCATTTATGTGCTTTTTTAAAATCACGGTTCCGAACGTAGTCCAATACTTTAAAGCATGAACGGAGAAATACGTTTAACGCGAAAACGCTTAAGACGAAATATCTATTAACATGAACTAACACGTCCCGACAAACTACTATGAATTTTCATGCGTTATTTTCCTCTTAACAAGAAAAGAAAATCACTTAGCACGCGAAAAGATTTCCTTTCTGGGAATGAGCAATGATACGAAAAACATCAGCCATACGCAGGTTCATCATCAGAAGAATTCGTTGCAGTAGAGTATAATAACGTATGTAAAACCTCAATTATGTACAGACAAACACTTTTTGAAGTTCATTCAAAGCTCAAAAAAAGTCATTGATGCGGATCCCGACGACAAAAAATGAAATGAATAATGCAGCTCCTGTTCCCGTCATCCGAAATGCGGAACATCATGAAAAGTATGCGCAGTTATTTAGACGCATATTCCAATGGTGGAATGAATAACAAAATGGACGATTTCGAACAATTTGATGCTAAAAAAACAATACAAAAAATATCACATTATTTTCCAAAATTCAACTTCAAATATTTCTGTTTTTCAAAAATTTTGAAACTTTTTGTATGAAATTTCTTTAAGTTCAAATTGAACATTTTTGCTTCATTGACTTTTATTAAATACATTTATATGTATATATCTATGTAAATAAAATATACTCTTAATAAACTTATTCTGTTGAATATACGTTTTATTTATTTTTTTTTTTTTTGCAATATCTTTTTTTTAACACGAAAATATTTCAGTCCCTCAGTTTCGTGTTAAGCGATTTTCACTATGTATAGATATGTTTAGTCAAAAAGTTTTTTTAAAAACTAATTCACTACACACCTAAAATAATAGTTAATATTTTCCGTACAACAACACCGTGTATGTTATTTCGTCCATTCGAAGCTCATTTTCATTTAAGGATATAATAGTCACTAATACCCAGCAACTTTTAATTTTGAATGCCTAAACGATTCATTCAATAACGCATCCGTGACTCAAAACCCTGTCAATGCGTGACGACTAAAAAAGTGAATCACCAAGAAAACAAATCTTCTCCATAATAAATCTGGGAATCGTCGTGGGCGTGCGCAGAATTAAAGAAACCGGCGAAGACATCTTCATAGATCGCGAACAGAGCGCCCAGGGGAGCGCCACGACAGAGGCCCTCATTGATAGCAATGACCAATAACGCCCACGCGCGACACGACTCCACCCCAGACTGCACAGTTGAAATCACGAGAGGAAATCGGTAAAACGAATCTTGGCGCCGATCGGACCGCAGGTGGGTTCTCGCCACAAAGAAACCTTGTTCTCAGAACACCACCACCAAGAGACGCTCGCCTTACTGTATTGGAGCAAAGGGGTAAAGTGGATGATGAGGAAAGTTGATAGGCAGGGATTGGATCTCACAGGAAACGGCGTTTTATCGGTCAGAATGGTCCAGTGGCAGGAAATGATACGGAATTGGCTTCGTTTTGAAGGAATTCCAAATCTACTCTACTTTTCGAACACTTTTTGTAATATATCTTGCCTTCCAAAATAGCACAGAGGAAGGATATCTGCAATTTCCAAATGCAGCTTTTAGAATGTACGACGATCTTACAGAACATAAATCCTTTTATTTTCGTCAATCTTATCTGTGTAGGCGATAGATAACATAATAGGTGATTGTGAGGGATAATGAGTAAACTATCTTAATTCTTTTCTGCACTTACGTTATCGTTCTCAAGTTGTAAAATTGCATAGATTTCGTATTGATATTTTTACCGTTTAAAAGCTGATCAATATTAAACCTTTTTCAAATTCAAGTACACATAATCGTAAAATTTTGTAAGAAAAAAAGCGTTCACTTGAAACATTAACTGATTTTTTTCAATTCTTATTTATTAATAACTGTATGAGGCTGTAACGGGTCTATTCTCTACTTCCTATTAATCCTCTTGAGGAATAACGGTTATTTAAATATTATTCTATAGAAAACTTTCCTCTGAAGGAGAAGACGCGACTTATTCAAATCAAAGCTTGTATTTAAAGATTAACTTTCAAGTTCGAAAGAGAGAGAGGTTAGAAGCTAAAAGATAGCAAGTAGTAATTAACGTAAAAGCTAGGAGAGAGCGCTTCGTAGATTATTTGATTAATATTAAGATTGACGATTTGGTCAATGAGCTGTTTAAATTGGATTACAGTCGGCTCTAATTAGATTAAATTACAACATATCTTCAAATATTTATAAGGTGTATTGACAAGACGTGCTATGAGTAAGTGATCCGATTTGTAATTTAAAATTCAACTATCTCGTCTTCCTCGCTATTGTTCCCATACTTATCTATTGGTGCATTTCTTAACTTAAGTTGTTGAAATTTGTGACGTCGTTGAGAATTGTTAATAAATTGAGTTTGTCTTGACTATCGCTAATCTTCCTTCTATTTCTAATACACTAATGGATGGGACCGGCCATCCATTAGCTTTTTAGCGCTTTTAAGCTTATTTTAGGCCTTAGGTTTAAAATATTTTCCCTACTGGAAGATGTAAATCTCAGAGCACAGACTCACATTTCTCAACAAATACCATAATTGTTATAAAGATTACTAAATTTCGAATAACCCTCCTACTTTTCATAGTAACAATTGCATGGAAGACTCATTTTTCACCGCCAAAAATTACTGCAAGCATGTTACAAAGTAACGTCAGGATTAAATCATCCACAGAACAGCAATAAAGTGATCATAAGGATTTCGTTCCAAATTTTATTTCTTAAGGAATTTTTTAAAAAATATTTGGCATCATTATAAATACAAAACACTAAAATCATGAAATGATGATACAGCAAAAAGAGACAAAGAGATATTTCGACAAGTAATAGCATTTAAAGAACAATCAATATAATGATGAAATACCCGATTCATATTTTTATAATTCCAAACATCAACTCAAAACAATATTTTTAAAAAGAATAAAAAAATAAAAAGAAATAATATTTAGATTTTTTAATTACCACCAATTATTGTCTCCAGTATCCATAAAATTCAATAGTTTCAACTATGAAATCAAAGTGTGTGTAAGCACTGTTACATCTAACGGATAAAACTGCAAATAAATTTGAACAGTTTACTATAAAAAAAAAAAAAAAAAAAAAGCGAGAACACCAAATGGTTATTTTAAGCAACTTGCGAGTAAGTCTTTCTGAGTCATTTTAATTATAAACAAAGTCGACACCTGCGTTCCACACACCGAAGAATCTACTATCGTACAAAAGCAATTGCTTTGAAAGGAGACCTACTCATGATGCCCACATACTGTGAATACTCCAGCAGCGTCTTGTACTCTCAAATGAGGTAGAGAAATAATGAAAATTTATATTCAGTTCCGCAATCAAGAACAAAAGCCACGCGCTTCCTGGACAGGGTAATTTATGACACAGGTACTACTAGTAACGATAAATGACATGCAAAAACTTTCGCCTTTCCTACCACCAATTTACCAGCACTTTCTGGAGTAAATGCTCAAGTAAATTTAAAGGAAAATTTTAATAGACTAGAAGGGAGGAGAAGAGAGAGTTTAGGCATAGAATTTTTTTTTAATTTAACTTCACTGTTGGAGATGAGCTTTTTCTTATTATTTTTTTTTTTTTGAAACATTGTTGGCAACACGAAAAGTAGTTAGCGAACTAGAGTAATAATTTGCCAAAGAACTCGATTAAATCTACACGCATTCTCCATTTCATTTTTCATTATATAATCAGATGTAACTATTCTCCAGTAATGACAATAGGAGGGGGGTATATATATATTTAAAGAAATATAACAGCTAAGTAACACAAGAATAAGCATGTTTAACCTTTTTAGGAAAGAAAAGAAGATTCAACAGCAAAAGATTAAACAAACAAAAGGTTAAAAATCTTTCATATGAAACAATTTTACAGATACAATCCAAAATTATCTTTCTAAAAGCATATATCATAATTTATATAAATCATTCTTCGTAAGAAAATCGTTTCCTCGTCAAGAATGGAGAAATTAATAACACTAAAACATAAATGTTAAGGTACCATTTTCATGGAGCTTACAAATATCGTCGTTGTCAAGCCAATATCTGATATGTGTAAAAAGTAGATTAGAGATATTTATATTTCACAATATCCTAGCAAAGGCATGTTTTTTTTTAGCGATCACACATTCACCACGTAATACATAGATTGCGGAAAAATTAGTTTATTCATTACTTTCATCGTAGTCAAAATATCGAAATTTCCAAAAAGTGACTATAATAACGACGATATTCTGTTTAATTCCCTTTGACGAGTAATCGAGGAAAGCGAAGCAATCATTTATATCCGTACGATTCATCTCGATATAATAAATTATTATAATCACCTTTTAACAAAGTCTATACATTATGCTAAACTAAAAGATCTAGATATGATACGAAACCAATAGATTTACAAGTTTTGTTTTGCAGAAAACGACAACTGAAACAAAAATGTTCAAGAATCGTTACGAGCTCTAGGGAAATTTTTAAACGGTTCCACCTTATAATATGAAATAAATCATTTTATATTTTTTTACACAGCAACACAATCCTATACTTTTCCAAAATTTATCCTATTAAGTTCACCGTTTTTGACGTTTCCGTTGCAGATCTCTTTACAATTTCAAAATATCATAATTAACTCTAAAAATGTGCACAAAATCTTGTTCCAAACAGCTTGTCAAGATCCAGTCTCTTCGTAAAAGAGAGCATAGTATATATATTCCATTCTTTCATTTTTTCTCTCCTTCAAACTGGTCCCACTTTAAGGATGGCGGGTCCAACAGTCAAACGATTATGCACTATTTCGTTAGCGCAGTGCGTGAATTACGAACCAGGGGGAAGACTAAAACCCCAAAATGATAAATAATATAGCTCTTACCGGAGCAGAAAAAGTTATCACAACCTGCCATCAGACATTTTTCCTTCCTTCTGCTTCGTTTGTGTGAATGTGTGGCAACATAATAATTTATATAATTCTCAGACATGCGCTTTGCGGGACGTGCTCCAAGAGCATCGTTCCCGGGACTTAGACGCACGAGTCTGGCAGTACTTCCATTCCTCGTGATTAAGGCTGTTTTCGGTCAATGTTAAATGATAGGGATGAAACGGCAAAGACATTTGTGAGCAGGAAAAAGCTCCAATGATAGTAAAATTTTTATGGATATAAAGAAAATAATTGTTTAAAGGATAGTGTTTTTTGAATTTTGATTTTTGGGAAAATTACGGTTTTCAACATTTTTGCAAAATGAGAATTTGACTTTCTATGTTAAATTATGGAGGTTGGAAACGCAAAAGACATTTTTAGAAAAAAAAACATTTTTTTGAGTAGAATTAAATAGTATATAAGAAAGCAAGCTTCCTCTTGGACTAGTGTAGCCAGAATTAAGTTTTATGTTTTTCTTAATTAACTTTTTTTAAATTTTAAGTTCATTCTGAATTATTTTTGGCGTAGTTAGGACTATCTCAAACAGATGGCACCACCATCGTTTGAAAAGCGAATTTATTCTATTACGGATACTTATTTTTGGCGATATCTTTTCTGTAATATAGTCGCCAGCTGAAATTATGGTAACTTGCAAATTGTTACAAATAGTGGACAATGGAAAAGATTTATGATGTACAGAGATTTAACATCTCGCAAATCTGACGAACTTTCCGATTTAGGAAAGTTTTAAATATTTTCTGCATGTGTGCTTTAAAATCGTTTATAATTATACAGCTTTTAGATTTTTTTTTTTTTTTGTCTGTTATAGGCTGAATGTCTGTAAGAATATTTAAATTCTGCAGAAATGACTTAACGAAGAATGAAAGTATACTTACTTTATACTTGATCGAAAGTTGTGAATTAACTCTAAAGAACACAAATTACTACTCCTTGCTCACAAATTAAAATTTTAATCTAATTATTGTAATGCAATTCTTATTATTATATTATTTTCTTTTTAACTAACAAAAAATTTTTTCCCATCGATTTTATATTTGACGTAAACTTTAACCATAAACCATTGGAACAGTTATTAACACAAAATATTGTTTTCTAATTTAATTAACAGAAACTTATTTTTCAATTAATTATGTTCAGATTCTAAGCCGCACCCCAAATTCTCAGCACATTTTTGTGAAAAAAATAGTGTAAAATATATTATCGATATATGATATATTTACGGAATGAAAAGTGGCTGCGATACCCCTAGTGGTCAAGGTAACGTACTCGTGGCTGGCGTGTCATGAGTTCGAGCCTAGTACCGCTGAAGTTCTGTCGTGTAGGGGAGCGATGAACGTTAAATCTGAGAGCTAAAACGTCCTCTCATTGGTGTGGTAGTTAGGAGATGGGAGGTGCAAGCTCAGGTGTCGTCCTCATCACTTGACTATGGTTCAAAGTTACGAGGTCCGCCACCAAAAGCCCTCGTGTAGCTGATCAATATGACATTTATATTCAATCACTAACTAAACGAAATAAAAAATAATAAAAGGCGAATTAATAAAAAAGTGAATAATTAATTTGCTTTACCAGCATTAAAAACTTTTTTCAGTCTTCGAATCTAAGCTGCACCAGAATTTTTGTAGCCTAAGTATCGGGAAAAAGTGCGGCTTAGATTCGAATAAATTCGAAGAAAAATTCAGTGTAATGAATGTTCGCTTCATGTCTAAAGATATGTGCCAGTACAAATATACGATAATTTAATGGAAAACCATCTTTCAAAATTAAAAGTACAAAAAATATCTATGATTTAGAGAGTTTGAAACTAGGGGGCAAGCATCTTCTGAACGATGGAGATATGAGAGATCAAGTTGAGACTCGTCTTTTTTTTCAAAGAAATTGCTTGCAGGAAAATCTACCCGTGTTCGAAGCTTGTGATGCACATTGTGTATGGTAGAGACTTATGCAATGCAGCACTGAAATATGGATTGGCAAACGAGGAGATCGCTTTCTGGAAGCAGTATGAGAGGGAATATTCAACTGAAGTAAAAATATGTGGCTTATTTGTGGACAAAGATAAACCCTTTACACACGTGTGCTTCACCCGATGGATTGGTTGGTGATGATGGACTCATAGAAATTAAATGCCCTTATTCTGCGAGATTTGAATCAAATCTGCTGGAATTTTTAATTACAAAAAAAAAATAGTCTAGGTTTCAAATTTTCCAATGAAAGGGGAATCTATTTACCATTAAATCATAAATTTTACTTTCAAATACAAGGTCAGTTATTTATTACACAACGGAAATGGTGTGATCTGTATTTATGGTGCAAAAAAGGATTCGTTAACTCTGCGTATAGAGGCAAACGAAGAGTTTTGGAAAGGAATTATTCCAAAACTATAGAAAAGTTTTATTTTAAAATGTGTTCTTCCTGAAATTCTTGATGGAAGAGCACCACGAAATATGCCTTTGAGGGAGCCGTTATATGTAGAGGAATCTAGTAGAAGCAAAAACAGAAAATGATTGATATAGGTTAGAAATGAAACCTATATATTATCGAATGATTATTTGATTAACGTCAAGCTTTGAAGCTTCACTGCTGGGACTATCGCCGACCTCGTCATTTCGATCAAGTGACGAGGACGAAATCAGAGCTGGAACCGCAATCTCAAAATTTCCACCATTAGCAACATATAGTATCATCTCTACGCAAACATCTGCTTTGAGGTTCAGCCTTCTACATAGCGGACGGCCGCGGTAGCCGAGTGGTATAGGTATCGGACCGTGGCTTGCCTTGCCACGAGTTCGAGCCCAATACCATTAAAGACCCGCCGTGTAGGGCAGCGATGCACGTTAAATCTGTCGAGAGCTGAAACGTCCTCCGTTGGTGTGGTGTGGGAGTTAGGAGAGGGGTGCCAGCTCAGGTGTCGTCCACGTCACTTGACCATGGTTCAAAATTACGTGGTCCGTCGCCAAAAGCCCTCGTGTAGCTGAACAGTGCGACGTTAATATTCAATCAATCACTTCTACACAGCGGATCTTCAGCAGGGACACCAGAATTCAAACCAACGATGCAACACCACGTCGATCACGAGTTCGTAACCATGAACTCTACTGTGACCTCCTATATCTTCTCGAACAGGATACCGTAAAAACTGTCCGTGAATATATTTTTATAATTAAATATTTTTTATTTTAGTTTTATTTGGATTCCTAAATAGAATGAAACTATTATTTTGTTACCAAATATGCCCCAAAATTAAACAATAATGCAATTTTCGATTTAAATATAATGTTAACTTCCAAATTGAAAAAATTGTTATTGACATATATTCATTAAATAAACATAAATTTCTTAGAAAAATAAAAGCAATGTTTATATATTATATGCTTGATTAATTGTGCTTTGATAATTAATTGCCAGCCTATTTTCTCTCCCTTATAATGATATTTTAATCGTTCTCAAAGTTACAAAAGTAATTTTTAATTTCAAAATATCTTTCTTTCTTCCTTGCTGAACATGAAATTTTGTAATGCTTATTTTCATTTACGTACCATTGCTGTGAAAATATTTTTTAAATTTAAAAATTATTTTTACAAAACATATAAAAAATAATGGTCAAAACCATAATTAACCAGTTTTTTAAATGAAATAGCTGCATACTATCTTAGAAAAATACTCAAAAATTAATAACCTTTAACCTTTTTAACATTTAAAACTACTTTTTTTGAGAAAACTCTATTCAAAATTGTTTCCCTTAAACCTTTAATAATGTAATACAGGTGTAAGTGTATACCTAATTGGAAATTTCTGAAACATTTTTTTTGCAAATACACTTTGAATCTTTATTTTGTAATACTTTTAGAAACATTTATTATTCCATTATAAAAAAGAATATTAAATCGTTTTTCTTTATATGTAGTGATTTTACTAGACAGAATATTCCATTGTTTACTGTACCAAGGACAAAACAAATTTATTCACGTTAATACATTGTTTTTGCAAATAGCCTAAATCGTTTTTGTAATGGAAAATGAACTTTTTTTTTTTTTTTTTTTTTTTTTGGATAAAAACAGAATCACCTATAATCAAAGGAGAGCGAACAACTTATTGGACATTTTAAAAGACATTTGACGTTTAAAATCTATATTAAACAAGAACAGCTCTAAAAATTTATAGGATTGCAAAATACATGGGGATTTTCCATATAGTTAGAAACGAATAAAACATCTCACAACAAATTATCAGAACCATGAGTCGAAAAGAAACCATTTAGATCTCTCATGGTCAAGAGTCAAAAACACTATTTTTTACTCCCCAAAAAAAAGAACAAGTATTTCCTTTCACACTCGTCAGTGACTGTGGCCCTTTCCTCCCAAAAGAGAAAAAGGGAGGATTCTATTGAAGGAAGTGTATACACACACAATTTTAGAAAGAATTTTTTTTTTTTTTTTTTTGCCTTTCAAAATCAACAAAGTGCGGAGAGCAGAGTGCACGCGATCTTCTCTTTTCAAACAATTAAATCTCACCAGCAATGACATCCAAAGTAATTCACAAAATAGCTGTCAATTTATGTTTCGAGATATATATTTCCGATTTTTTCGAAATTTCGTAATTGTCCATAATTCTGGAGATCTTCGTATAATAAGGACCATTATAAATTTATCATCTTCCATCCTCTCAAAAAATTGACACATTTGTTGAGTAATTCAGAGTACCACTGAAAATTGTACCTCGTGAAATAGGTTGCCAACCCCCAGTTCTATTATGTATAAAAGCAAAATTGTATCATACTGTTTGTTCATTAAAACGTGAAATTTAATTTTTCATTGCTTTAAATCCACCTATTCTTCCTTTAAAAATCATTTGTTCATTAAAATTAAACAGTTTCGTTATGTACATCATTTATCTAGAGAATTGATCGACAAACTGTGTTCCACGAGTCCCAATAAAAATGGGAAAAAAAAAATTACAATATGTATGCAAAATGGATTTATGTTTCTCATGAAATTCGTTTAGCCACAATTATCTAAAAGATCATAGACTAAAATTAAAAATTTTATTTATTAATAAATTTGAAATTTTTTTTAAAACTTTGTTATTGTAATATAATAAAATGAATTTCAAACTTTATTTTTATGGTAGTAGATTGTGAATATACTATTGTTTGCTATCCCGAGTTCCACGAAGTAATTTTTATACTGAATTTTGAAGTACCAATGTTTTGAAACCTTTTACATTTGAAACACCTATAATGAAGAAGATAAAAAAATGTATCGACATATGAACAGATTCGATGCTAAATTTTAAATTTAAGCTAGAAGACCTATATCTTAGGTTACCAATTCATGCTATATACGCAGAATTTCTCACACAGCTATGAACATTTTTCATGCCATTCACAAAAAACGTATTTAGAAGAGTGAAAAATATTTTTAACGCGATTGGCAACAAAAACAAAAACGAATTTGAATCACGGAATATGAAATGCTACTGCAGATAATTTCAAAAAGCTTATGCGTCGATAGTTTGTGTAAAATTGTGAACACATATCTCAGTTACTAAGTATAATGCATGCGTAGTGACTTATTTGGATCACAAATTTATATTATCAATGAGTAAATAACATTAAAATTACATCATAAAGTTTTTAATAAAAAATAAAATATTTTTAAAATTGTCTTTACATATAATATCAAAAATATATATGTTTATCTATATACTTTAAATATTATTTTAAGATATATTCCCTTCAGCGAAGAAGGGTTTCCTCGAAAACATGTTACAGTTCTATAACCAAGAGTTGAAAGTTTGTTGATTGACCCCAATGTCCAGACATGAGAAGTCTTTCATGGTCAAGATTCACTTTGCTGATTTAACCTCCTCGCCTGAAAAAGAAAAAAAAGAGAACATATATTTTACTAGCTTGACGACCACTACCCTCCCTGCCCCCCCCGCGTGTTCCCTTCGCTGAAGGGGAGAATTTCATTGAAAGGTTACCTTCGAGAGAGAAATTTATTGCCCATCTGGGAATCTAACACAAATATTTGTGCCAAAATTTTCGTACAGCCAACGCCATCT
>BMAU01002007.1:0-20713 GCA_019973935.1 Trichonephila clavipes | reverse complement strand
AAACTGTCCAAATTGTTAAAGCTTTTATTCATAAAAATTTGGAATTTTTGAACTTAAGATGTGTGTACAGGGCAACGTCTGTCGGGTCCTCTAGTATTATATAAAAAAAACAAGACATAATTATTCATTTTAATTTTATAATTGTTCATTTTTTCCCATGAGTTCTCTTTTTTCTGATGCGATGAAATGAAATGAAATGGTTTCTCAGGAGATAGAAGGCAGGGGCTATTCACGTAATGATCTGTCCATATAACTTAAAATGCAAAACGTTAAGAAACTCGTTCATTACAGAAAAGGCACATTTAGAAAGAAAGAGATAGTTGATTGACTGGAATTTTGAACGAAAACTTTGCCAAATAGGTGGCAGAAAGATAGCAATTTCCCCAAAATTGAACGAATACTCGTGAAAAATTAATTTCGAATAGAGAAAAGGCAAAATGGCGTTCGAGAAGAAAATGGCAGTTCCTATTCGCGTCGACGCCCTTTTCAGACGAGAAAACGAAAACTGAAGATGAAAATCCAAAAAGATAGATCTTTAATTATTCATCAAAAGTAACACGACTCCTAAAAATAGTTGGGCGTTGTCGTACTACGGTGAAGATGAAAACCCTTTCTTCGCCGTCAACAGCTGCTCCAAATCAGACACGGTAACACATTGTTTCACAAATAAAATAACCACCTTCATCTGGATTAGAAGTCTCCAAAATTTACTCCATTCGGAAAGAAAGTGCAAAAGAAGTAAACAAAGAAAAAAAATCCACCCAAAATAAATAATAAAAATAGGCTGATGCCCTGAAAAAAGCCGCAATTTTCGACTTGGGATTTTTAAAACTCGAGCGTTGAATCACGAATTTTATTTCATGAAAAAGATCAGGTCACGCTAACGCCGAATGATAACTCCGCAAGTAAGTGGAGTGGAGTTGAGTTGTGGTAAGTCATCTTTTTTTTGTTCAGGAAGGCGTTAGCGCACGCTTATAAAGCGGATCTAATGACAATCATTGCGAGAGAGAGAGAAGTGCGACTACACATTTAAAAGGATAGCACACGAGTGATGAGAGAGAGGAAAAAATGGATACTAACAGGCTCGAGTTTTCTCCGGTCATTTCCTGTTTGTTAGGAAATGGGAAAGATAAAAGGGGGGCTGGAATAATGCCTATCGCACGAAAAAGATGATATTTTTTTTCCATTATACGAGAATGATTTCAGGAGGGGGGAAGGATCACGAGTTTGTGTCATTACTACACTTGAACGTTCAAAATTTTATGAGGCATGATGTTTTGGGTAATGTGGGTGGAATAATCACACATTACTGATAATGAGAATATACCTATTTTTTTATTAAACAGAGACGAAGAATTAAAAATAAAATAATGATTATTATGCAGTTTGATAGACTGTTTAAAGCGCTTTAACTGTTTAAAGTATCTAATAGCATCGTACTTCAAAGGAACTTGAGCGTTATCAACGACAGATCCCGTAGTTTTAAACCACGTTCAAGACACGTGAACAAGTGAGTCGGAACTCCTTTCTCCAGACTTCCACACCACACCAACCTGAGGACTGCGCCACAGCAGACTTAACTTGCATCAGTTCCATATGACACGGGGGTCTTCAGCGGTACCAGGAATAATGGTAGCCACGAGTTCACGATCATGACAGCTACCGCAGCCAAGTTATTACGCAGAATGTTGGTGTTACTAGGTGCAGGTTGATTTGAATTTACGAGCTATTCCTAAACTTCAGCTGAGTGAGTGAATAGAATCCGTGCACTGTTCAGCTACTTAAGGGCTTCTGGCGACGGACCTCGTCATTTTGAACCATGGTCAAGTGACCTGAGCTGGCACCCCCTCTCCTAACTACCACACCACACCAACGGGATGATGTTTGAGCTCTCGGCAGATTTAACGCACATCGCTCCCCTACACGGTGGGTCTTCAGCGGTACTAGGCTCGAACTCATGACACGCCGGCCTCGAGTCCGTTACCTTGACCACTTGGCAACCGTGGCCACTAAACTTCTGGTGAAAGATAGAATAATGTGACGCGAATCCAAAACCATTTCTTAAAAGAAAAATCTCCATAATACCATACGACTTTGGGCTTTGACTAGAAGAAAAACGAGGAGTACAGGCAACTGACTTAGAAATCTTAAGCCAAGCTCAATGATAACATTTGGGCCGTCATCCCATACTGCAAATGCCACGCTAACGTAAGGACTTCAAGGAGTCCCGATAAATTATCTAAGCGTTAAATCTAATACAATCTTTAGCACCATCAGGATTAAAAACTATTACTTGGTCTCAAAAACCAAGCTTATCACGAGCTTTCAACCATGATTACTTCGCTACCACGGTAAATCTTACATTGTTGAATTATCCAATAAGATACGAGATAACAACTCTAATATGTACTTATCCAAGACAAGGATTTCGAATTCCCTCAAGATCTTTTTAATCTAGTTATACAAGAGAGAATTGTGATGGAGAATCCCTATTCTCCCTCCAGAAAAACTAAATTTCTACTCAAATTTATATACTGTACGGCTCGAGCATATTCAAATACATTAATAATATATTTAATGGCAATAAATTTCTAAATATTTCACAATGCAGAGAAAAACTTGAAATTTTCTAAAATCTATACAAACAAATATATGGGAAATGCTTTAAAATAACAAAACAGCTACTCAAATAATTTTCATTTTTTTGCGCAGATTGATGAACTCGAACATTCTGCTGTATAAATGAGAATTTGTCCGTAAAATCTTTTTTTTACTTATTGGTTACGAAATGAGAATAGCATATTCGGGGGAACAGCTCAATGGGGGAAGTTTATAACCATCCGAGTTCTCAAATGTGGCAGATTTATGAATACTGCAAACAATATTTTACTATAAGAACTATCGATTCATTTAGAAGCATTTTTTTGACACGATACTTATATATAAGAAAAATGTAAGCATGAACAAAATATCGATCTATGGAAAAGAAAGGAAACTATAGAAAATAAAAGAAATACAAGTGGAAGTGGAGGAGTGAGTCTAACTGAATCCGTGACCGATCAATCAATCATCCGTATTTTACACGGCTCTTGACTACACGACACAAAGTGGATGCACAGAACATGCGTTAAGCCACTTACTATAGAAAATACCAATCTTGATCGCCTAATGGTGAGACGAGGGATGGACGTGGGAAACTCAAAATAATAATAATAATAATGATATGAACACAGATAAAGAAACAAAAAATATATTTTCAAAGGAAAATAATCCGGAAGAGTATAAAAAAAGAAAAAAAAAATTTAATGGAAAAAAAATTGTCGTTTGCACTTTCTTGTAGTCCGAACAATCGTTTATGGGGCAAAAAACACGAGACGTGGAAACACACAATAGAATTTGGGCGACAACAAAGAATACGGAATCTTTTGAGTCAGTCAAAACAAAGAAAGAACCTTAAGGCGGGAAATTATCGAGAACTAGATATCCCCGAGATACAAGTGAAAGATGGCAAACCGGGCCATGGAAACGTATAAATCATACTTGGGTAAAGACAGGACGATGCTTTTAATAATAAAAGACCCAAAAAGATGGATGAGAGTTTAAAAAGAAATCTTTCTTTTTTGGAAGAAATGGGTTTTTTCGACCATCAGTCGATTGTTATCGATAACAACTTTTCATCCTTTTCACTAATCGACACTAAATTTTAAAAGAGATGATGAATCGGATGACTCCAAAACCGTTTCGAAGATAGCAAGAGTGTAAAGACTAAAGTATTGATTCATGCATAACAACAAAAAAAGATTCAGCGTCCGTTTTATTGGGAAATTGTGCAGGTTCCGATCTGTCTCGGCGGTCCTAAAAACTAGTTTTCACAGTCTAGTGGTTTCGGTCAGGTGGGGGTTTTGCTTTTTTTACATTCTCAATCCTCTTCTTTTTTTTTTTACTTTAAATTTTAAATTTAACTAAGTAGAATTCGAAAACATATGTCGCCCTATGTGAAACAGGTTTTCTGCAAAGGATAATAGCAATAATTCGAACAAGTCTTTACTTTTACATGCAGGCACATTGCAATCAGAAAATTGCCATAGACCAAACCCAGACAGAATCCACCCAATGCGTGTATGTTTAAAAAGGGCAAGGTGTCGAAGCTGGACACCCTGGGGGCCTTTTGTTTCTTTAAATCTTAAAAAGTGCTTTTTTTTGGAATGCGAAGGAAATTCGGAAGATAAAATTATTCGCATGAAATAAATTTTTTCACTTAGAAAATAAGTTTTGCTTGAGAAATACATGTTTACATTATTCTGTAACTAATGATTCACAAAAACAAAAAAGGCAAGGAACAAGTTCTCAATTGCAGACAAAACCTTTCTAAAATAAATACAGCAATGTGTTCTGCGGAACTCTGCGACTACGGAACAGTTTCGAGCTGATTCAGCGAAAAGAAAAATGAGTCAATTTCTCAGTATAAAAATCACAAAAGAAAATAGACTACAAGCAAAGAATAGACAGTGAGTGAGTTAACGTCGTACTACAACATCAATGCGAAAGTTATTGGCGACGGACGTCCTCATTTTGAGTCACGGTCAAGTGACAAAGTTGACACCTGAGCTGGCACCCCGCTGTCTGAACCCTCACGCGAGGATGTTGAGCCACGACAGATTTAACATGCATCAGCCCCTCTACACGTCACGTCTTCAGTGGCTTTGGACTTGAACTCATGAAACGTTGACCACGAGACCGTAATTATGACCAATAAGCTATTGCGGCTACAGATAAAAAGTATAAGATAAATTTCGCAAGAATAACTCGATTCTACCACTTTCATTATTTCACAGATTTCCATTTATTAACTGTTTCTATATAATGTAATTTTAAGCCGAATTTTTATTTACAATACACAGAAAAAGGGCACATAAGTATTTTTTTGCAATGTGTACATAAGAATCAATATTTGTTTTTTTGTGAATTTTTATAACCCGTCTGAATGTAAATAGTAATAAAAATATAAATCCATTTTACGACTTATTAGTTACTTAATTGTAAGCCTAATATATTATAGATATGTAAACAATTTCACAAAATTATAACTTCATCCCTTTAAGCTGCAATAGATTGTTTTTAAAAAATGTATGGTGCATTTTAATGTATTCGACTACGTTCGGAACCGTGATTTTGCAAAAGTGTATAAATGGATAATATTTATGATACTTCGTGTCACATAGATTAGAAAATGTATATAAAATTGTTATAAAAATAGTATTACAATAAAAAATAATTTAAGTACAATATATTGACAAAAAAATTAACATAGAATGGCCCATTTTCAAAATATTCTCCTTTTGTGAAAAATGCCTCATTATAATATTTTGCCTGTCTATAGCTCAGACCTCTGTAGAAATGCTCAACTAGAATTTTTGAAATATATAACTTAGAAGTGGGTTTACCAATGTTTTATGACAACAGAGGGGAGAAATTTCAAGAAAAAAACGCCTATAATTATTTCAATGGGTTGTAACTATGAAAATAATGTGAATTTTTCAAAAATCATAGTTGAGCCTCTGTACAGAGGTCTGAGCTATATACGAGCAAAATATTTATTATAATAGAAGCATTTTTCACACAAAGGAACACGTTTTGAAAAAGGTTATTCTAAGTTAAATTTTTGCCGAAATATTATATTTAAATAATTTTTTTTGTCAAAATGTCCTTAAAACAATTTTATACATGTATTCTAATCTCAGTATTCTAAGTATCATGAAAATTATCCATTTATGTGCTTTTTAAAATCACGGTTCCGAACGTAGTCCAATACTTTAAAGCATGAACGGAGAAATACGTTTAACGCGAAAACGCTTAAGACGAAATATCTATTAACATGAACTAACACGTCCCGACAAACTACTATGAATTTTCATGCATTATTTTCCTCTTAACAAGAAAAGAAAATCACTTAGCACGCGAAAAGATTTCCTTTCTGGGAATGAGCAATGATACGAAAAACATCAGCCATACGCAGGTTCATCATCAGAAGAATTCGTTGCAGTAGAGTATAATAACGTATGTAAAACCTCAATTATGTACAGACAAACACTTTTTGAAGTTCATTCAAAGCTCAAAAAAAGTCATTGATGCGGATCCCGACGACAAAAATGAAATGAATAATGCAGCTCCTGTTCCCACGTCATCCGAAATGCGGAACATCATGAAAAGTATGCGCAGTTATTTAGACGCATATTCCAATGGTGGAATGAATAACAAAATGGACGATTTCGAACAATTTGATGCTAAAAAACAATACAAAAAAAATATCACATTATTTTCCAAAAATTCAACTTCAAATATTTCTGTTTTTCAAAAATTTTGAAACTTTTTGTATGAAATTTCTTTAAGTTCAAATTGAACATTTTTGCTTCATTGACTTTTATTAAATACATTTATATGTATATATCTATGTAAATAAAATATACTCTTAATAAACTTATTCTGTTGAATATACGTTTTATTTATTTTTTGCAATATCTTTTTTAACACGAAAATATTTCAGTCCCTCAGTTTCGTGTTAAGCGATTTTCACTATGTATAGATATGTAGCATGCAGCCAAAACCAAGCAGTCTTCGCGCGCAGGCGCAGCTAAAACACGAACTAAAACTTTTGAACTAGTGGAAGAGAAACAAAAACTTTTGGACATTAGAGAGAGAAAGGAGAACGCGAGAGGTGCGCGAGCAGGCGTTACCTTCTGCATATCATCGTCAAACTTATCTGTTAAAAACTACCTTTTTTAATTAATTTTTGTTTAATGTTAAATAAACCATGAGAAAGAGAAACGTATTGGACCCCTTGTTGTCTCCCCACAAATTATGGGGGCTCGGCCGCGATCGATAAAATTTCGATTTTGAACCAAAGTCTGGACAATGAACAACAGCGTCCGTAAAGGAGACGCTCCGCCATTTTTTTCGGAAACTTCGTTCAACCTGTGTAGAGGTTGAATTTTTCAACTTCATTCCGCCTGTGTAGAGGTCGGAACAAATAACAAAATAACCTGTAGAGGTGTATTTTTCAACGAACCATCGACAAATATTCCGCCTGTGTAGAGGTCGGAACAAATAACAAAATAACCTGTGTAGAGGTGTATTTTTCAACGAACCATCGACAAATATTCCGCCTGTGTAGAGGTCGGAACAAATAACAAAATAACCTGTGTAGAGGTGTATTTTTTTCAACGAACCATCGACAAATATTCCGCCTGTGTAGAGGTTGGAAAACCCATCGACGAAAATTCCGCCTGCGTAGAGGTTGGAACCACTCACAAACACCTGCGAAGAGGTGCCAATTCGAACAATTTCAAGAACTATTTTTCATCTAACGATATAACCTGCGAAGTGGTGAAATCAGTGGAATCAACGTTTTTATTGGATACATCGTACGTGCGAGCAACAAGGGAGCCAGAGAAAAAAAAAAAGGTAGGATCTTTCTAAATTTTTCTAAAATGTATAAAAACGCTCTTAAAGAGGATCTCATAAGAGTTGTTGAGGAGCTAGACGGTACTGTGGAAAGTACTGACACTATAGTTAAACTAAAGACTAAAATTGAGAACAGTAGTACATTTTAAAGTGATCCAGATTTCGTTAAAACTTTAATTCAAAAACTGTATAGATGAGAGAGTATCGCAAAACGAAAGAGAGGTAACTTCAGAACAAAAAATTGAGCTCGCGAAACTTCAGTTAGCAAAATTAGAAAAAGAAATCGAACTTCAATTGGCTAAAAATAAAGCATTAAGTTTAAATCCTGCAGCTAAAGTCGAAGAAAAACAGTTCGAAACTAACATAGAAAATATGATAAAAAGTATTAGAACTTTATCTCTTCCTGTTCCCACCAGATCTGAAAATTTTAATCTGTTCTTCCAATCATTAGAACGCGCATTTTTAACCAAGAAAATAAATGACGAATATAAATCTGAAATTTTAATAAATCTTCTGGGCGAAAGAGCTCATAACGTCTTACTGTATATTAAAAAAGAGGAATTAAATGACTATGAAAAACTAAAATCTATAGTACTCAGAGAATTCCAATTAACCCCTCGCGAGTGTTTAAACTCATTTAAAAATGCTGTAAAATCATCAGGCGAGACATACATCCAATTAGCTGCAAGATTGACGGCAAAACTTCCAATATTATTGTTCGTTAAGAAAAGTTAATTCCTTTGAATCTCTATGTGATCTTATAATTTCTGATAAATTATTTGAAACTTTAAATAAGGAAACTGCAACTCATATTGGCATTCGAGAAGCAGAAGATTGGTTTAGGCCTATTGATTTAGCTAAAGAGTGCGATATTTATATTTCATCTAGAAGCGGATCACATAAAGAAATTCCTATTACTATGGATATACCCAAGACCCCTTTAAAAATAGATCACAAAACTTTAAACCAAAGGTTAAAGAGAACTATCCCCAATATCTTGAAAGAGAAAATAAAAATTGCTATATATGCGGTGATTCATCTCATTGCGCAAGAGACTGTGAGAAGCGTTTTAAACCTAAAGAATCTAATGATCACATCCATAATAAAATAAACGTGAATACTTTGAAAATCGAGAGCGAAAAACAAAATAGCGATGAATGCGCAAATCTTCAATACGTAAACATTTTTGTAGAAAATCAGCCCGTAACAGCTTTGATTGATTCAGGTTGCCAGATCCTAGTTTTAAATTCCTCACTAATTAGAGTGCAAACACCTTTCGAAGAAATCATAACATTAAGTTCATGTTTTGGCGAACAGCGTATGGTAGAAGTTAAACCCATAAATATTTCTCTTAATCAACACTCTCCTAGCTTAAGTGTGAGAACGGCAATATCACCGACCTTGACCGAAGAATTTATTATACATCCCAGTATATATTCTGAAATAGAGAAACTAGGCCACGCAAAGAGCGATGTTTTATTAAGTGAAAGTGAATCCTCTTTGAGTGCAGATTTAGGTGCTCATGCTTATGCTTATTCTAGTGCTATTTCTTTTCCAAATGTTTCCTTTTCAAGTGTGATGGAAAACTCTAGTTATAATTTGCCACATGTTAAAAACTTTAATACTAGAAATGATTCGAGTTCTCTAATTAAGGATTATAAATGTAATAAAATTAAGATTACTAAGTTAAAATTGAGTATTGTAAGAGAAAAAATGTTCTGATATAGTATTGTGTAAGAAAGCCAATGGTGCCATGAAAACGAGTTCCGTGGAATTTATCTCCCGCTCACCTAACCCTTTACCTATGAAGAGTGAACATCGACGGTTTGTGTTGCTCCGAAAAGTTTTTGAGCCCTGGCAGTGGAAGCGAAGGGAAAAAGAGAAATCGTTTTGAACAGACGTCCAGAACTCTACAGAGGAAAATATCGATGCGTTCAACCAAAGATCAACTTGTTAAAAAAGACGTTCTTATGCCTGTGAAACAATGTGTTTTCCTGTGGAACCTTCCGGATGTCGAAGAGGTGCCTTCACATGATGGAGAAACTGTTCAGTTCAGCAGAATTATGATATTTTAAACCTTTGTGTATTTGTCGTATAGTCCTTGTCTGTTCCGTTTTTTTTTTTTTGTATGTTTCAGATTCTCCTCTGGTCTCCATGGAAGTACCGCTGCGGACAGCGTACGGTCAGAATGGTCGTTGTAGCATGCAGCCAAATCCAAGCAGTCTTCGCGCGCAGGCGCAGCTAAAACACGAACTAAAACTTTTGAACTAGTGGAAGAGAAACAAAAACTTTGGACATTAGAGAGAGAAAGGAGAACGCGAGAGGTGCGCGAGCAGGCGTTACCTTCTGCATATCATCGTCAAACTTATCTGTTAAAAACTACCTTTTTAATTAATTTTTGTTTAATGTTAAATAAACCATGAGAAAGAGAAACGTATTGGACCCCTTGTTGTCTCCCACAGATATGTTTAGTCAAAAGTTTTTTAAAAACTAATTCACTACACACCTAAAATAATAGTTAATATTTTCGGTACAACAACACCGTGTATGTTATTTCGTCCATTCGAAGCTCATTTTCATTTAAGGATATAATAGTCACTAATACCCAGCAACTTTTAATTTTGAATGCCTAAACGATTCATTCAATAACGCATCCGTGACTCAAAACCCTGTCAATGCGTGACGACTAAAAAAAAAAAAGTGAATCACCAAGAAAACAAATCTTCTCCATAATAAATCTGGGAATCGTCGCAAGGCGTGCGCAGAATTAAAGAAACCGGCGAAGACTTCATAGATCGCGAACAGAGCGCCCAGGGGAGCGCCACGACAGAGGCCCTCATTGATAGCAATGACCAATAACGCCCACGCGCGACACGACTCCACCCCAGACTGCACAGGTGAAATCACGAGAGGAAATCGGTAAAACGAATCTTGGCGCCGATCGGACCGCAGGTGGGTTCTCGCCACAAAGAAACCTTGTTCTCAGAACACCACCACCAAGAGACGCTCGCCTTACTGTATTGGAGCAAAGGGGTAAAGTGGATGATGAGGAAAGTTGATAGGCAGGGATTGGATCTCACAGGAAACGGCGTTTTATCGGTCAGAATGGTCCAGTGGCAGGAAATGATACGGAATTGGCTTCGTTTTGAAGGAATTCCAAATCTACTCTACTTTTCGAACACTTTTGTAATATATCTTGCCTTCCAAAATAGCACAGAGGAAGGATATCTGCAATTTCCAAATGCAGCTTTTAGAATGTACGACGATCTTACAGAACATAAATCCTTTTTATTTTCGTCAATCTTATCTGTGTAGGCGATAGATAACATAATAGGTGATTGTGAGGGATAATGAGTAAACTATCTTAATTCTTTTCTGCACTTACGTTATCGTTCTCAAGTTGTAAAATTGCATAGATTTCGTATTGATATTTTTACCGTTTAAAAGCTGATCAATATTAAACCTTTTTCAAATTCAAGTACACATAATCGTAAAATTTTTGTAAGAAAAAAACGTTCACTTGAAACATTAACTGATTTTTTCAATTCTTATTTATTAATAACTGTATGAGGCTGTAACGGGTCTATTCTCTACTTCCTATTAATCCTCTTGAGGAATAACGGTTATTTAAATATTATTCTATAGAAAACTTTCCTCTGAAGGAGAAGACGCGACTTATTCAAATCAAAGCTTGTATTTAAAGATTAACTTTCAAGTTCGAAAGAGAGAGAGGTTAGAAGCTAAAAAGATAGCAAGTAGTAATTAACGTAAAGCTAGGAGAGAGCGCTTCGTAGATTATTTGATTAATATTAAGATTGACGATTTGGTCAATGAGCTGTTTAAATTGGATTACAGTCGGCTCTAATTAGATTAAATTACAACATATCTTCAAATATTTATAAGGTGTATTGACAAGACGTGCTATGAGTAAGTGATCCGATTTGTAATTTAAAATTCAACTATCTCGTCTTCCTCGCTATTGTTCCCATACTTATCTATTGGTGCATTTCTTAACTTAAGTTGTTGAAATTTGTGACGTCGTTGAGAATTGTTAATAAATTGAGTTTGTCTTGACTATCGCTAATCTTCCTTCTATTTCTAATACACTAATGGATGGGACCGGCCATCCATTAGCTTTTTAGCGCTTTTAAGCTTATTTTAGGCCTTAGGTTTAAAATATTTTCCCTACTGGAAGATGTAAATCTCAGAGCACAGACTCACATTTCTCAACAAATACCATAATTGTTATAAAGATTACTAAATTTCGAATAACCCTCCTACTTTTCATAGTAACAATTGCATGGAAGACTCATTTTTTCACCGCCAAAAAATTACTGCAAGCATGTTACAAAGTAACGTCAGGATTAAATCATCCACAGAACAGCAATAAAGTGATCATAAGGATTTCGTTCCAAATTTTATTTCTTAAGGAATTTTTTTTAAAAAATATTTGGCATCATTATAAATACAAAACACTAAAATCATGAAATGATGATACAGCAAAAAGAGACAAAGAGATATTTCGACAAGTAATAGCATTTAAAGAACAATCAATATAATGATGAAATACCCGATTCATATTTTTATAATTCCAAACATCAACTCAAAACAATATTTTTAAAAAAGAATAAAAATAAAAAGAAATAATATTTAGATTTTTAATTACCACCAATTATTGTCTCCAGTATCCATAAATTCAATAGTTTCAACTATGAAATCAAAGTGTGTGTAAGCACTGTTACACTTAACGGATAAAACTGCAAATAAATTTGAACAGTTTACTATAAAAAAAAAAAAGCGAGAACACCAAATGGTTATTTTAAGCAACTTGCGAGTAAGTCTTTCTGAGTCATTTTAATTATAAAACAAAGTCGACACCTGCGTTCCACACACCGAAGAATCTACTATCGTACAAAAGCAATTGCTTTGAAAGGAGACCTACTCATGATGCCCACATACTGTGAATACTCCAGCAGCGTCTTGTACTCTCAAATGAGGTAGAGAAATAATGAAAATTTATATTCAGTTCCGCAATCAAGAACAAAAGCCACGCGCTTCCTGGACAGGGTAATTTATGACACAGGTACTACTAGTAACGATAAATGACATGCAAAAAAACTTTTCGCCTTTCCTACCCGCCAATTTACCAGCACTTTCTGGAGTAAATGCTTCAAGTAAATTTAAAGGAAAAATTTTAATAGACTAGAAGGGAGGAGAAGAGAGAGTTTAGGCATAGAATTTTTTTTTTAATTTAACTTCACTGTTGGAGATGAGCTTTTTTCTTATTATTTTTGTGAAACATTGTTGGCAACACGAAAAGTAGTTAGCGAACTAGAGTAATAATTTGCCAAAGAACTCGATTAAATCTACACGCATTCTCCATTTCATTTTTTCATTATATAATCAGATGTAACTATTCTCCAGTAATGACAATAGGAGGGGGGTATATATATATTTAAAGAAATATAACAGCTAAGTAACACAAGAATAAGCATGTTTAACCTTTTTAGGAAAGAAAAGAAGATTCAACAGCAAAAGATTAAACAAACAAAAGGTTAAAAATCTTTCATATGAAACAATTTTACAGATACAATCCAAAATTATCTTTCTAAAAGCATATATCATAATTTATATAAATCATTCTTCGTAAGAAAATCGTTTCCTCGTCAAGAATGGAGAAATTAATAACACTAAAACATAAATGTTAAGGTACCATTTTCATGGAGCTTACAAATATCGTCGTTGTCAAGCCAATATCTGATATGTGTAAAAAGTAGATTAGAGATATTTATATTTCACAATATCCTAGCAAAGGCATGTTTTTTTAGCGATCACAATTCACCGCGTAATACATAGATTAGGAAAATTTAGTTTATTCATTACTTTCATCGTAGTCAAAATATCGAAATTTCCAAAAAGTGACTATAATAACGACGATATTCTGTTTAATTCCCTTTGACGAGTAATCGAGAGAAAGCGAAGCAATCATTTATATCCGTACGATTCATCTCGATATAATAAATTATTATAATCACCTTTTTAACAAAGTCTATATACATTATGCCGCTAAAGATCTAGATATGATACGAAACCAATAGATTTACAAGTTTCGTTTGCAGAAAACGACAACTGAAACAAAAGGATGTTCAAGAATCGTTACGAGCTCTAGGAAATTTTTAAACGGTTCCACCTATAATATGAAATAAATCATTTTATATTGTATTTACACAGCAACACAATCCTATACTTTTCCAAAATTTATCTATTAAGTTCACCGTTTTGACGTTTCGTGCAAGATCTCTTTACAATTTCAAAATATCATAATTAACTCTTAAAAAAAATGTGCACAAAATCTTGTTCCAAACAGCTTGTCAAGATCCAGTCTCGTAAAAGAGAGCATAGTATATATATTCCATTCTTTCATTTTTTTTCTCTCCTTCAAACTGGTCCCACTTTTAAGGATGGCGGGTCCAACAGTCAAACGATTATGCACTCATTTTCGTTAGCGCAGTGCGTGAATTACGAACCAGGGGGAAGACTAAAACCCCAAAATGATAAATAATATAGCTCTTACTCGGAGCAGAAAAAAAAGTTATCACAACCTGCCATCAGACATTTTTCCCCCTTCCTTCTGCTTCGTTTGTGTGAATGTGGCAACATAATAATTTATATAATTCTCAGACATGCGCGTGGGACGTGCTCCAAGAGCATTGCTCGGGACTTAGACGCACGAGTCTGGCAGTACTTCCATTTGTGAGCAGGAAAAAGCTCCAATGATGAGTAAAATTTTTTATGGATATAAAGAAATATATTAATTGTTTAAAGGATAGATGTTTTTTTTGAATTTTGATTTTTGGGAAGATTGCGGTTTTCCTGGCATTTTTGCAAAATGTAGAATTTGGCTTTCTGTGTTAAAGTGCCTGGCGGCGGAAGAGGAAACGCATAAAGACAATTTGTTAGAAAAACAAAGAAATGCATTTTTTGAGTAGGAATTAAATAGTATATAAGAAGAAAACAAGCTTCCCTCTTTGGACTAGGTGTGTAGCCAGAATTCAAGTTTTTATGTTTGTCTGTAATCCGTAACACTTTTCCCATTCTTAAGTTCATTCTGGGATTATTTTTGGCGTAGCGGTTACGGACATAATACTCAAACAGGAAGGCAACCCACCATCGTTTAGTGAAAAGCAATTTATTCTTCGGCTGCACGGATGCTTATTTTTGGCGATATCTTTCGCATGACGCTGGTACGCCAGCTTTGAGAGTCAATAGGTAACTTTGCAGAGATTTAATTGTCAAATAATTGGACAATGGAAAAGATTTATGATGTTACAGAAGGGTTTGCATGTCTGCTAAATCTGACAGAAGACTTTCCGGGTTTGGAAGAGTTTTTAATATATTCTGCATCAATACTGTGCTTTAAAAAAAAAAAATCGTTTATAATTATGCGGCTTAGATTTCATCTCTGTTGCCAGCGGCCGATAAGAGCAATGTCATGACTATTTAAAATCTGCAGAAAACTGACTTGGCGCGAAGAATGAAAACGCTTGCACTTTGTAGCTTGATTCGAAAGGATTGGCGGTTAACTCAGGGCACAGGTTGCTGTAACTCCGTGCTCTGAGTCAAAAGAATTTTTTAATCTAATTGTTAGCAGTGCACAATTCTTATTGTTATATTATTTTCTCTTTTAACTAACAAAAGAATTTCCCATCGAGTTTATATTTATGACGTAAAGCTTGACCACTAAACCGTTGGATGACAGTTATTAACACAAAAATATTGTTTTCTAATTAAATTAACAACAGAAACTTGTTTTTTCAATTAGTGAGTATGTTCAAGATTCTAAACACCTTTTCCCGAAATTCTCGGCACGTTTTTGTGAAAAAAAAAAAACAGATGCATAAAAGGAAAATGTAATATCGATATGATGATGCTATTTTGCGGCATGAAAAGAGGGTGAAAGCGGCTGCGATACCCCACGGAAGTGGTCAAGAAGGTGTGAACATGTGCTCGTGGCTTGGCGATGGTCGCATGGGATTCTGGAGGCCTGCGTTACCGCAGGAAGGAGTTCTGTCTGTGTGTAGGGAGCGAAAAGTGGGCGTTCGAAATCATAGAGACTAAAGCGTCACTCTCATTGGGCGTTTGTGGTAAGTTAGGAGATGGGAGGTGCAAGCTCGGGTGTCGTCCTCATCCGCTTACGACTATGGTTCTAAAGTTACGAGGTCCGCCACCAAAGCCCTCGTGTAGCTGATCAATATGACATTTATATATTCAAATCACTAACTAAACTGAAATAAAAAATAATATGGAAGGCGAATTAATAAGAGTGAATAAGGTGATTTGCTTTTACCAGCGTTAAAGCTTTTTTCGAGTCTTCGGATCTGAAAGCTGCACCGGAATTTTGTGGCCAGTAAGTATCGGAAAAAGGCGTGCGGCTGAGATTCAGAATAAATTCGAGAAGAAAAATTCAGGTGTAATAGAATGTTCACGGCAACTTCATGTCTAGATAGATATGTGCTCAGTACTAAATGTACGATAATTTAGTGGAAAAACCATCTTTCAAAATTAAAAAGTACAAAAAATATCTCCATGATTTAAGGGAACAAGAAACTAGGGGAGACTAAGCATCTTCTGAACGAGTGGAATGTGAGAGAGCAGTTTGGGAGGACTCTCGTCTTCTTTTTTCAAAAATTGCTTTGCGGGAAAAAAGTCTACTCCGTGTTCTGAAGCTTGCGGCGACGCATTGTGTATGGTAGGGAACTTATGCAGTGCAGCAATGAAATATGGATTAGCAAACAGGGAGATCGGCTCTCTGGCGGAAGCAGTATGAGAGGGAATATTCAGCTGAGTAAAAATATGTGGCTTATTTGTGGACCCAAGAGATAAACCCTGCCTTGCGCACGTAGAGCTTCACCCGATGGATTGGTTGGTGATGATGGACTCATGGCAGATAAAATGCCCTTATTCTGCGCGAGGATGTACTGAATCAAATCTGCAGATTTTCCCAATTACAAAAAAAAAAAAGACAAGGAAAATAGTCCACATTTTCCCAAGTTACTGTCAATGGGAATCTATTTACCATTAAATCCTGCAGTTTTACTTTCAGTAATACAAGGTCAGTTATGTATTACACCCACGGCAAATAGGTTGTGATCTGTATTTATGGTGCAAAAAGGATTCGTTAACTCTGCGTATATGAAAGGCCCAAGCGAAGAGAGGCGCAGAGGAAGGGTATTCGAAACTAATATAGAAAGAGAGTTTTATTTTAAATGTGTTACTTCCTGCAAATTCTTGACGTGGAAAGAGCACCACAGAAAATAATATATGCCTTTGAAGGGGAGCCGTTATATGTGGAGGAATCCGGTAGAAGCAAAAAACATGAAAATGATTGATATGGTGGGAAGCTTAGACCTGAAACCTATATATTATCGAATGATTATTTGATTAACGTCAAGCTTTGGAGCTTCCTAGCTGCTGGGACTATCGCCTCTGCTTGAGCCTCGTCATTTCGATCAAGTGACGAGAGGGCGAAGTCGAACTGGAACCGCGCAATCTCAAGAGAATTTACCACCATTAGCAACGACATATGAGTATCATCTCTGCGCTCAAACATACATCTGTGCTTTGAGGGCAGCGCCTACACATAGCGTCGGACGGCCGCGGTAGCCGGTGGGTATAGGTATCGGACCGTGGCTTGCTGTCTACGAGTTCGAGCCCAATACCACTAAAGACCCGCCGTGTAGGGCAGCGATGCCACGTTATCAGATCATCAAGGCTGAAACGTCCTCCCGTTGGTGTGGTGTGGGAGTTAGGAGAGGGGTGCCAGCTCAGGTGTCGTCCACGTCATGACCGTGGTTCAAATTACGTTGGTCCGTCGCCACAAGAAAGCCCTCGTGTAGCTGAACGGTGCGACGTTAATATTCAATCGATCAATTCTACATAGCGGATCTTCTGGCAGGGACACCGGAAATTCAAACCAACGGTGCAACACCACGTCGATCACGAGTTCGTGACCATGAACTCTTTTGCCTGTGGGCATGACCTCCTATATCTTCTCGGACTTAAGGGATGCCGTAAAAACTGTCAGATGATGTGTATTTATAATTAAGTTATGTTACCATATGGCTTTATTTTTGTGGTTCTACTAATGATGGAATGGAAACTATTATTTTGTTGCCGATATGCTTTACAGAGTGTATAAGCAAGCTCTGACTTTAGACTTTCTTTGAGTTTAAAATATAAATATGTTAACTGCCAAATTTAATGAAAAATTGTTGTTCATTGACATATATTCATTAAATCAAGCTTATAAATTTTCTTAGAAAAGCAAAAGGCTTAATGTTTATATATTATATGCTTGATTAATTGTGCTTGATTAATTAATTGCCGAGCCTATTTTCAATACTCCCTTATAATGATAATATTATTTTTAATCGTTCTCTAAAGTTACAAAAGTAATTTTAATTTCAAAATATCTTTCTTTCTTCCTTTTTTTTTTTTTTTTTTGCTGAACTTTATGAAATAATTTTGTATATGCTGTATTTTCATTTTGGCCGTACGGCACTGCGCTTATAAAAAAGTATTTTTTTTCAAATTTAAGGAGAAATTATTTTTACAAACATAAAAATAATGGTGCGGCTCCCGCAATTAACCAGTTTTTCGGCTGAGAAATAGCTTGCATACTATCTTAGAAAAATATCAAGATTAATAACCTTTAACCTTTTATTTAACATTTAAAACTACTTTTTTTAGAGAAAACTCTATTTCAAAATTGTTTCCCTTAAACCTTTAGTAATGTAATACAGGACCTTGGAAAGATGTATACCTAATTGGAAATTTCTGCAAACATTTTTTTTGTACGCTTTGGGGGCTTTATTTTTGTAGTACTTTTAGAAACATTTATTATTCCATGTATAAAGAATATTAAATCGTTTTTCTTTATATGCAGTGACCTACTAGCGTTGTGATGAATATTCCATTGTTTACTGTACCGTAGGACTAGCAAGAGCAGAATTTATTCACGTTAATACATTGTTTTTGCACTAGCCTAAATCGTTTTTGGCAGAAGTGGAAAGAGTGTAAGACTTTTTTTGTTTTTTTTTTTTTTTTTGGCTAATGATGCAGAAACACCTATAATCAAGGAGAGCGAACAACTTATTGCCTATTGACACAAGACATTACGAACAGATTTACGATCTATATTAAAAACAAAGGGGGCAGCTCCTAAAAAATTTAGATTGCTACCAAATACACTGCAGGGATTTTCCACTAGTTAGAAACAGAATAAAGCATTCATAACAAATTATCTAGAGAATCCATGAGTCGAAAAGTAGAGAAAACTACGACTTAAGATCTCTCTCATGTGGTCAAGAGTCTTGTGAAAAACACTATTTTTTACTCCACCCCACCAAAAGGAACAAGTGATCTTCCTTTCCCCACACTCGTCAGTGGAGCTGTTGGCCCTCTTCCTCCTGCACAGAAGAGAGAAGGAGGGATTCTATTGAAGGAAGTGCGCTACACACTACACGGAGAGTTTTTTTTTTTTTTTTTTTTTGTGCGCCTTTCCAAAATCAACCAAAGCGGAGCAGGGTGCACGCGATCTTCTCTTTTCAAACAATTAAATCTCTACCAGCTTAATGACATCCAAAGTAATTCACAAAATAGCTGTCAATTTATGTTTCGAGATATATATTTCCGATTTTTTCGAAATTTCGTAATTGTCCATAATTCTGGAGATCTTCGTATAATAAGGACCATTATAAATTTATCATCTTCCATCCTCTCAAAAATTGACACATTTGTTGAGTAATTCCGAGTACCACTGAAAGATTGTACCTCTCGTGAAATAGGTTTGCCCAACCCCCAGTTCTATTGTACATAAAAGTAAAATTGTATCGCATACTGTTTGTTCATTAAAACGTGAAATTTAATTTTTCATTGCTTTAAAATCCACCTATTCTTCCTTTAAAAGAATGCGTTTGGTGCTCATAATTCGAAAATTAAACAGTTTCGTTCTATATGCATCTACCATTTATCTAGAGGAATTGGTCGACAAACTGTGTTCCACGAGTCCCAATAAAAAAAAATGGGAAAGAGAAAAATTCACAAATATGTATGCAAAAGGAAAATGGATTTATGTATTCTCATGAAATTCGTTTTTAGCCACGATTGTCCTAAAAAGATCATAAGACTAAGAATTAAAAATTTTATTTGTGCATAGTTTGAAATTTTTTTTTAAAACTTTTGTTGTAATATAATAATAAATGAGTTTCAAAACTTTGCCTATTTTTGTACAGTAGATTGTTGAGATATACTATTGTTTGCTTGCTATCCCGAGTTCACAGAACAATTTTTATACTGAGTTTTGAAGTACCAATGTTTTGAAACCGCTTTTTACATTTGGGGACTTACCTATAATGAAGAAGATAAAAAAATGTATCGACATATGAGAACAGGTTCTGATGCTTTAAAAATTTAAGATTTACAGCTAGAAGACCTATATCTTATGCATGGAGTTACCAATTCATGCTTTATATACGCAGAATTTCTCACACAGCTATATAGTGAACATTTTTCATGCCATTCACAAAAATGTATTTAGAAGAGTGAAAAATATTTTTAACTGCCAGATTGGCAACAAAAACCAAAAGCACTTTGAATTTGAACGCGGAGATACTGTCAAATGCTACCGCAGATGATTTCAAAAGCTTATGCGTCGATAGTTTGTGTAAAAAATTGTGAACACATATCTCAGTTACTAAGTATATTACGTGCGTAGCGTGGCACATTTGGATCACAAATTTATATTATCAATGAGTGAAACAACATTGTAAATTGCATCATAAAAGTTTTTAATAAAAAATAAAATATTTTTAAAATTGTCTTTACATATAATAATCAAGAAATATATATGTTTATCTATATAGCTTTAAATATTATTTGTAAAGATATATTCCGCTTCAGCGAAAGGGAGAGGGTTTCCTCGAAAACATGTTACAGTTCTCAAGGGGTCCAAGAGTTGCGAAAGTTTGCCTGATTGACCAATGTCAGGTATGCTGAGAAGTCTTTCATAGTAGTAAGATTCATCTCTTTAGTTGCTTTCTCCTTGAAAAGAAAAAAAAGAGCGAACATATATTTTACTAGTTTGACACGACCATCACCCTCCTTGGCCCCACCCGCATTGTTCCTTTCGCTGAAGGGAGAATTTCATTGAAAGGTTACCCGAGAGAGAAATTTGTGCCATCTTGGGAATCTT
>BMAU01002004.1:0-15956 GCA_019973935.1 Trichonephila clavipes | reverse complement strand
AGAAGTGCTACTTATCTGGTACATAAAGCAATAATGAGATGCAAAATTACAGAAAAAAAAATTTTTGTACGAATAAGTTTTGGAGCATTCCAAAGTGCATACGACTCCTGTTTATGATGGATGGTCTTATTTATAAATGTTTTACAAATTGGTATAACAGGAAATACCAGCAAATTGGATTCTTCTAATTTTCACACGCTACTGGATCCTGCCAAATAAAATGAGGGGTTATTTTTCTCCCAAGAAACTTCTGTTCCGCAAGGCCTAGCCAGGGCAGTGTCCTATCTCCTATTTTACATACTCATCCACCCGTGTGCGCGATATTTTTTTGAAACCTTAGAATCGGAAGTTGAATGCCTGAGTTTATGCTGACGACATTTTTATCTTTTGCTCTCATAAATCCCACCCTTGCTATTATTTACAAAAAACTACCGATATACTCTTGGAAAGAATTTTCCAGTGGTGACTAGTAGCGAAATTAAATTTAAGCCCAGAGGAAATGTTACAATGGCGTATCGAATTCATCAAATAAAAGGAAATTATACTCTTCCCTATCAGCACCTTTGTTGGCTGATCCTGCCTAGTGGCAAACTTCTATTAAATATTTGGGAGTTTTTTTTCTAAACGTTGTCAAAATTTTCATGACTAAGAAAATCAACTCCCAGCAGGTAAAGCCAACTTGAAAACGGATCAATGCACTAAAGGTATGGCTTTTATATGTAACACTATGGGCCGAGATCTGAAGAGATCTCATTAGTTTAGTCAATAACAGCACATGCAGTTGTTTTACATTGCTATATCACTGAACACATACTAAATAAAATGGCTCCGAAAATCAGGAACTAAAACCCTTCAATGTTGTCCAAACAAAAGAAAGCCCTCCAGGAATAGCACATTGGCGGACACCCTCAATGGACCCCAAATATTAGCATTAAAGTTGGCTGGTCAAGAGATTTTGCCAGATAAAATTAGAAGATTACAAACAAGTTCTTTATTACACAAATATCAATAGTGATTTATCTCCTCTTTATTGCAACAGCCCAGAGGCAATGAATCTTAATGTTTTGGAAGAAGATAAAAGTTATATCATTAGTGTGCAAGATTTAAATATTGGTGGTGATCAAATTATTTCAATTCCCAGATTAATTACCTTTTTCGACCTTCCATGTACAATTTATACCAAGAGGTTTAAATTTCAAGATAAAATCTACCGATTCCTGCCATAAGTGTTTTATTGATGAAAGCGGTCGAACGGAATTTCAGAAGTTTTCATTATAGCTACTGATGCTTCAAAAAATGACCAAATTACATCGATAGCAGGTATATAAAAAAAATCTTCATTTGCTTACAGGATCAACAATTATAACTCCATTTTTTTCTGCAGAAACTTTGGCCATTTGTCAAGCTTTAGATGATCTGGTGGAATCTAATGTAAATTTACTTGTTTTATCGGATAGTCTTTCGGTTCTTTCTGCACTTCAAAATTTACTCGATCAAATCCAATAAGGTAATTCATAGACTTGCTAACAAAATTTATATGCTATCTAACTACGTTAACCAGTTAATTCTGCTTTGACTCCGGGACACTCGAAAATTGTTTGGAATGAGCAGGCGGATAATCTCGCAAGATCGGTCACGGAGTCCAATGTTTACATTGACTGGATTGCTTCAGACGACATTCATAAAAATATATATCGAAATAGAATTCAAAAATCAATGAAACATTTTACTCAAGCAAATATTTTGAAAAAATTGGGAAATATTCCAACCATTGATATCATTTCAAAAAGTGGACAGAGAATCGAAGAGAAGAAATCTTAAGCACTCGAATCTTCAGTAAAAAAATGATTATTACTCAAGCCTTCTACATAGATTTAATTTACAGGATAATGCAATGTGTATTACATGTAAAACGTATAAATGATTTGGACCACATTATATTAAATTGTATTAGATATACTACGCATCGTAATAATCTCTGGTCTATTCTTCGTATTGATCCACATACCACTATTACATTTAGAGATGTTTTTGAAAGGGGCAATGAATAATAAATCAACTTTCAGAGTTTTTTTAAAGGAAATGAAATTTTTCAATATCTACTAATCTATTAGGATTTCTCTTGTCTTGTCTTGTTTTTTTGAGGGATCATAGCCTGTGTTGCTCTATATCCCTTCAACCTTTCAATCAATCAATCAACATCGTGTTTTCTGTAATTTTAAGCTAAATTTATTTCTCTTTATTAAAAAGCGAAAATGAAACTAACATAATTGACTTCTGTTCGTTACTTATTTTTACTACCAAATAGTTTCCGTCAACCATTTACCTGAAATAAACAGGCATAGCCAAATGCCGCGATATAACATTCAATGTTGGAAACAATATTTTTTCCCACTTGGAGATATTTTAATGTGACCAAATTAATCAACGGAGTTTTTTTAATAGGAATGTTTTTTCTTTTTAGACAACTTTTTAAACTTCATTTGATTCTTTTTTATTATCGCAACAATCATAAACTTAATGATAACTCGCAAAGTTGGCCATTCCATTTTCGCAGATGTTGTACGCGAATTGGCAATCGTGCTTCGTTTTATACAATATCGCTAATAGGTTGCGCTAATATGAAAAGTACCTTTCATTTGATGTTAGTATTGAAATACAAATGTTAAAAATTAAGACTTTCTGATTTTGGTCATCAAAATATTGCACCTTATTTTGTTTTTCATTGCTTTATAAGATTATTACCTTCTTAAACAGATTCCATTAGTAATTTGTTAAAAATACTGGAAGTTATTATGGTTTGTTTTGTACGGCACGTAGAGCTACCATGATCCAATGATGCAAGAGCCCTAATGAATGTTATTACAATTCCACTTAAATGGTGCTCATATCTGAAAAAGGGCCACAAAGGGAATTCGGATACAAGGCCCACTCAGAGCTGTTTTGTAATTTCATGTTTTTTTCTTTAAACCTTCACTTTAAATGCAGTCAATCGTCTTGAGTACATAAAATTGTATTGCAAAACTCGAACTTAGGTCATCATACTGGCCAAGCAAACGCAGTGAGGAATAAATGCTGATCAAATTAGAGTAAGCATCAGTGAATGAGCAAAAACAGACAGAGGGCTCAAATACATGTTGAGGAAGCAGGTTGTCATAAGATTGTAATTAGTTTTTCAAATTTTACTTTCGCGTTGATAAAGATAGTTCAGCTCTTTATGTCAATTACTGTTCGTATTGTAATCAATTTTCAATTTATTTTTAAGCACAGAATATTTACTTTGGATAATTTTTTTTATATATAAAATACTAAATTTAATTCTGTACACTACATGTGTTTAGCGAGTAGTATACCGGTTAAAATCTTCCACCTACTGTAAAATCCGGCTTATAACGCGCACTTTGAACACAAAAAATAAGATCAAAATTTACAGTTGCGAGTTATACGCTGGGTATATAAATGAGGGCTTTAAAAATTAAAAATAAATGAGCATAAAAAAAAAAAAGTTATACTTCTAAATACACTCTGTCGCAAAAAATATATGCACCCAGAAGAAATCAAGCTACAATCACGAAACTCGGCAAGAATGTAGTCTGGTAAGAGATATGCAAATGATTAAAATTTTGAAGCCAATGAGACAAGGCTATGTGCTATGCGAATATTAGTTGCAACTGGAGAGTTTAAAAGCATGAGTACGAGCGCCGTACGGCTATCCAAACGAATCTGATGGCTTTGATAGACGATATTGAGACTTAGGATGCCTCTAAGACGTAACCGGTGGCAGTACGAGCAGCTGACGGACTTTGATAGGGGCCGTATAATAGGCCTCAGAGAAGCAGGTTGGTCGAATAGACGTATCGGCCGCCACCTCGGTCGGAGCGATATGGTAGTTGCTCGGTGTTGGCAACAGTGGATCACAGAAGGTAGAGTGTACCGTCGCGGAGGGTCAGGACGTCCCAGGAACACAAATGATCGCGAGGGATCGTGCAATCAGAAGAGTGGCCACTTCGGCACCAACAACGTCGCTAGCATCGATTCAACGCCACTTACCTCCTTCCAGACATCCAGTGCCATCAAGAGAAACCATAAGGAGACGACTGACCGAAGTTGGCTTGAGGAGCCGACGTCCGCTAAGACGCTTACCATTGATCCCACATCATAGGCAGTGTCGACTGGATTTTTCCGACCTCGGGCAACTTGAGTGTGACAGACTGGAGACGTGTCATCTTCAGTGATGAATCCCGATTCAGTCTCAGTGCTGATGACCACCGCACACGTGTCTGGAGGCGCACCGGCCAGCGGTCCGATCCGGCATTTATTGTCGAGCGGCATACAGCAATTTCATAAGGTGTGACAGTGTGGGGAGCAATTTCTGGGACACACGATCATCTTTAGTGGTCCTTCAAGGCACTTTGACAGCTCGCAGATACGTGGACGATATTTTAACGCCGATTGTGCTACCCATGCTATCAAGTCGCCCAGGTGCCATTTATCAACAGGATAATGCTCGTCCACATACTGCGCGACTCTCCCAACAATGTCTTTAAAGATATGACGTCCTACCATGGCCGCCAGGTCACCAGATCTTTCGCCAATAGAGCATGTCTGCGACGCGCTGGGAAGGCAACTGCAGCCGTCCCGAGATACAGGAGAATTAACTGCGCAGATGCAAAGACTATGGCAGGATCTTCCACAGGGGGTCATAAGTGATCTAATTGAATCGATGCCACGCCGAATTTCGGCTTGTATAGCTGCCAGAGGTGGCTTTTACTACTTACTGATTTTTAACCTTTGCAAGCTGTAACCGCTTAATAAAATGATATTTTGTTCTGAATTTTTAATCATTTGTTTATTTTCATATACACTACATGCATACCAAATTTCGTGAATGTAGCTCAATTTCTTCTTGGTGCATAGATTTTTTTGCGACAGAGTGTATTTCGAAATACTATTTATTTAAAAGACATGACATTCTTATTGAACTTAAAAGGTGGTAGTTTTAAAAGTATACTATTTTTTGCAATTGCTTAGATAAACACCTTGAATAAATCGCTTCTAAACGTAACAGCATTGCATTTGTACATTTCAGGTTTCTTCGTAAAAAAAAGGGGTGCACATTATATAGCGAATATACCTAAAATTTAAAAAATTGCAGCTTGAAAGTATGGGAGCGTTATATGCCGGACTTTACGGTATTTTATCTTTCTCCAATGAATCTAAATTAAATTAATATATAATTTTTATGGTACTTATATTTTTTTCTTTAGTCGGCCATTTACCTAAAATCAAAAGACATCGCCAAATACTGCAATATGCATTCAATAAGGGAAGAACATTCTAAGCCAGTTTGTGCACAATATTAATACTTTTTTGCACTTGGTAGTGAATTTTTCCACGAAATAGTTATTGTAGTTTTTAATAGTTGGGGCAATAACATTAGACTCACGAAATATCTATTTTGTGTAATTTCAAAATTTTATTTGGTGTTACTGTGAAATATAAATGGAAAAATTAAGAATTTTCTGATATATATTTTGTGTTTGTTTTGATATTTATGTATTATTGCAACCATATTGGACACATTAGCACTTAATTGCCAATTCACCGTGTATGATGCGAACAAAATCAGGGTTGGTATAATTGCAACAGTACCCAAGAACCTTTGTTTGCAACTTTTTTGGTGATTTTATCAAAATGATAATTTGTTGTTAATAATTGGTTTTTGATAGCTTTTTATCATTTAAGTTTGTTATAGCTAGCTAGCTGTACCCAATCATGTTTTCCTGTGGCTCAGTCTGATGGAAAAGAAAGAAAAGAGAAAGCACACATTTCTAATATCTTTAACTGCTTGCACTTGAGGTATGATTTTTTTTTATAAAAAAATGTGGAAATATACATTAACAAAACTTTTCTAAACAGATTGATTTCATTTGTAATTTGTTAACAGAATACTCCCAAGTTATTATGGGGTTTTTTTTGCCATGGTATGAATCTAAAATTATTTGCATTGTCTCCATAGAAGAGGTGCCAAGTTTGAAAACAAATTAAATGACTCTTCTTGAGGTGAAAGGGTTAATTTTACAATGCTTATGAGTAGACATTTTGTGTTGCTTTATTGTTTGTATATATACAGAAATTGTCTTCTGTGCCTGCTTTAAAGCAGTAGTTGCCATTTTTCAACACTTCATGAACCACTTAATGTATAACTTTATAATTAGCGTTTCACTAATAGGATTGACCTCTATGTGGTGGAGCACTATAGCTATATTTAAGTCTTTATTTAATCTTCTATGCCCTGAAAATAAGCGGTAAAATCCTAGAGAGCCCACACCCTTGGCGACAAACCAAAAAAGGCGCCAAGCCAGAACAAGATGGTGCCAAGCGAAAGCGACAATGGTGGCAAGGAAATATAGCGGGATAAGGTGGATGCATAATGAAAATATATGTAAGCAATACAGAAATTAAACATTTGAGATAAAAATATAAAAACAGCACTTTCTTACTGCTGGAGGGGACAGCGTAACAACAGATTTTAAAAAAGTCTTAAAGGTCTCATCGCTAAGCGAATGATTGTGTGAACGCCGCCATATTTATTCTGCGAGGTAATGGTCGAACATACATTCGGCGTGGCTGGCACGATTTCGAAGAAAGCGTTTTATTGTCGACCATGTTACATCATACTGATCATTACATTTAGACATTCATAACTCGAAGCAATCAATCCTTCCTTCATACACCATTCAATCAATTCTTTCTTACCTTTCACAATCAACAAAGTAAAAAAATTCTAAAGTAGATTCCCTCACACACGCAACCAGCCCGGAGACCAACAACAAAATGAAATTCGAAATGCGCACCCACAAAATACAAAAATGCTAGAAATAGTTAGGGTGTTCATATGTAGTGTTTAAAAGTAGGGTTACCAAGATGGCGCAATTATCGCCAACCAAAGTAATTCGCCCCAAGGGTGTGGGCTCTTCTAGGAATGAACCAAATAAGCTTCATGAAAAGCAGCAATCAACAAACTGAAGTGTTTTGCCTACAATTTTCCAAAAAATGGTTGAGGTTACCAAAATCGCTAACCTCAGGAATTATGTTTTTTTTTTGTTTAGTTATTTCAGTAACTAAAAGCTTTTAGTAAAGAATAATTCGTGTTCCGTAATATGTTGTTTTGTTGTTCATCTTTTTTTAAACTTAATCTCTTCATAAAGGTATAAATAATTTCCCAATTTTTCTGCATACCATCCAAAATTTTTCACACATCACCAATTGGTGACTGCTGCTCTGTAACACACATCAGTAATTATGTATTAGCATGACTGTAACAAAATTGGTGCCATGTATATCGTACCTAATATCTAAATATTAAAGATTCTAGCATTATTTTATGAAAAAGAAATGGAGGGAAAATGTTGCGATTTGCATGGCGGTAATTTGGCTGTGGTGATGCTAATATTTAAGTACACAGATAACAAATAATTGTCCATGTGAAAAGCTGTCTGTGTCTAGATATAAACCACTCTGTTTTAAGATAGACCCTTAACTTTGTTGATAACAATTGCTAATACTAATTGAATTGTGAATTGCAAAATACTCCCATCATTATCAACACTTTGTCGTAGTTTTCTGCTGCAAAATCCGTGTTTATATTGGAATTTTCCTGGCGTATTCGATTAAAAATACCTTCAACCTCTCATTGCGTTGAATTTCAGCTGTGTCAATTGATGCCCGTTTAAAGTTAAATATTTCATTAGCATTTTTTATTTTTTCCTTTTCTTTTTGTTTCTGATTTTTCTTTTTTTTTTCATGTTTTGAAATTTTATATGTTTTTGTTTTAATTTTCTTTTCAAGTGTAGTTTTAAGTTTTTAAGAAATTTTATATGCTTTGTTTGAATTGTTTTTCTTTTTAAGTGCAGTCAATTGGCTTCACTAGATAAAAATAATGCCTTGCGGGAAATCAAGTTTAGGTTGTCATACTTGCAAGGCAAAAGTACTACAATGAGTGTAATTGCACATCAAACTGAGAAAGAATGGATATCAGCAAACAAGAAAAGCAGACAAAAAGAATGTCACAAACACAGGCTGAGGGTGCAGCTGAGCAACATGCAGACAGACTTGAGAATGCACATTTGCGAGCACATCATTCGTGTTTTACAACATCAGAACAGTGCTTCTCAAACTTTCAATACTGGCGCCCCCCTTTTCAATCACAATTTTTATCGCGCCCCCCTTATACATTAATAATGTACTGAATGCAATAATAATGCCCTTTGACGCTAAAGCTACAATACGCGATCTTAATTATAAACCATACAAATTAATAACATAAGTATTACAGTTTGTATACTCCTTTTTGCAAAATAAATAAATTAAGTAAGTAAGACAGTGCTTCTCAAACTTTCACTACTGGCGACCCAATTTTCAATCACAATTTTCATCGCCCCCTCAATAATAATGTATTGAATGCAATAATAATACACTTTGAGTATTGAATTTTGTATACGTTTCTTTTATATAATATATATTTTAAGCAAATTACTTTTAAGTAATAATTATAATGTTATGTTATTTTTCCTTTCTCATTTTTTAAATTGGGACAGATTGCAAAATGACATTTAATTAAAAATTTATTTCGTCCATCATGCATTTCTAAAAGTAATATAAAAAATAAATTTTAAGTCAATTTTCCTACTTCGGCTAACAAAGAAAAATTTATTTTAGTTACTTTCTATTAAATAGTTTCAATTAATACAAATATGTAATACATATGACAGAATCACAATGTTAAGTGACAAAAGAGAAAGCGATTTTCCTTGCAATTTTTCCTTTTCTTTTCTATATATAGGGTATTGGAATATTCTTTTTTCGTTACTATTTATTCATTAATTAAATTAATTAGTGTAAGAAAATAGTAAAGTAAAGAAGAAATTACACACATTCTTAGAAATTAGGCCATCTCGGATGGAATTCGAACTACCGTCCTTCAGATTAGAAGCCCAGCGCGCTATCCATTGCGTTACAGGGGACAGCACGAAAAAGTTTTCCTTTCTATAAATGCTTTTGGACTATAATTTTTGTTTGTTACTATTTATTCATTTTTTAATTTAATTAATGAATTAAAATTTGAAAGAACTGTATTAACATGAAGTGTCACCCACTAAAAGTTTTAAAAAATGTATTTGAACTTGAATGAATGAATAGAAAGTATTTTATCAACGATTGAAAATTTGAACAAGATATATATGAGAGAGTGAATTTATAGTAGAAATTGAAAAATAGTCTACTTTTTATGTTGCGCTCTCTCCTATCCATCACATCTGGCATTCTCGCGAGCGTCTGCGTGAGTCTGGCCAAAATATCGGACGTCTGCGCAAAACATGTAATAATGCTGTACCTCGTACAATTCCAATCAGTCTTGGTCCATTCGATGCTTCTATGGCGCAGTATAGCCAATTTTGGCTCTTGCGCCATAAAACCCCAAATTCACTCACTCACTCGATGCTTCTATACCTACCAAATATATCTTGAATGTACATTTTATAATTTGCGCGTTAGTTGTAATTCACACTATTAAGTATTACTGCAGAAAATTGGAACAAAAAAAAAATCATGGATAAATTTTTAAGTCGTAAGCGAACATTCGACGATAATAAAGCATCAACAAGTGCACAGACGAGCATAGTTCCGAAAATTAAATCAAGGAAATATTCTCAAGAATACTTGAATTTTGGATTTACCATTACTGAAGTAAATGGAGAAGAAAAGCCCCTGTGTGTTATTTGCTCAAAAATATTGGCAGCAGACAGTATGAAACCTAATAAACTTAAAAGACATTTCGAAACGCTTCATGGTGAGTACATTAACAAACCTCGAGAGTTCTTTGAATCAAAATTAAAATCATATGGAAAACAAAAACATTTTTAAAAAAACTTTGTCAGTGAATGAAAAAGCTTTACTTACTTCTTACAAAGTATGATATAAAATAGCCAGATGTAAAAGCCTCACACTATTGCCGAAGAGCTTATTTTGCCTGCAGCAATTGAGATTGTAGAAACTATGTTTGGAGACAATTTTGCCAAAGAGTTGCAGTCCATACCCCTATCAAATGATACTGTTTCCCGTCGAATTGATGATATCTCTGAAGATGTAGAGCAACAGCTTTTCGGTAAGTTGCGTGATAAATTGTTTTCAATTCAGCTTGACGAGGCAACAGATAGCAATAAAGATGCTCATTTCATTGCGTATGTTCGATTTTGGGATGGTATGTCAGCGGTAGAAGAACTACTTTTTGTAAACCAATAAAACTTAAAGCAACAGCAATAGCATTATTTGATATTTTAAATAATTTTATAAACGAGGCAAATATAGAGTGGAAAAATTGTGTAGGAATATGCACTGATGGTGCTCGTACAATGTCAGGAAGATTTAAAAGTATACAAGCACTTGTGAAACAAAAATCTCCACTGTGCATCTGGACACATTGTATGATCCACAGAGAATCTCTGGCTTCCAAAGAAATTAGTCCTGGCCTGAATATTGTGCTAATGACAGTTGTGACTGTTGTAAATTACATAAAAATGAGACCCCTAAAATCAAGAATCTTTTCTGGACTTTGCAAAGACATGGGCGCAGTGCATTCATCGTTGCTATTTTATTGTGAAGCAAGATGGTTATCACGCGGGAAATTTTTACAACGTGTTTATGAATTAAGAAATGAAATTACCATTTTTCTAAAAGAGGAAAACCTACCGGAAGCTGAGAAATTTCGAGATGGTTTATTTCTGATGAAGTTGAGCTACTTAGTCGATATATTTGAGAAATTAAATATATTGAATCTTCAACTTCAAGGATCAAATGTACATATGTTTTTACACGAGTGATAAAATTAATGCTTTTGTAGAAAATTAGAATTATGGAGCCGAAATTTAAAGCAAAAAAACCTAGAAATGTTTGAAAATGCGGATAAATGTGTAAAAACTTACAAAACTGAAGAACAACATGTGGAAGTTGTTTATAAAACTATTGAATATCATTTAGTTATGTTAGCAAAAATTTTAAAAATATTTTTTTGCTGAGGACAACTTGATAGCAAGTTACGAATGGGTGAGAGATCCATTTCAAAAATACCCCAGAAGGGCTCTCCACTACCGAAGAAGAAAGTTTCATAGATTTCACATCTAGTGGCGAAATTAAAAGACAATTTTGTAATAAAACTCTCTTTCAATTTTGGGCAGAAGTAGATGATGAATTTTCTGAACTGAAAACAAAAGCATTTCGTATACTTTTACCGTTTTCAACATCGTACCTTTGTGAAACCGGATTTTCTGCGGTGGCTGCTTTGAAGACAAAATATAGATCTCAGCTAAATATAGAAAAAGAACTAAGAGTGTCAATTTCTAATATTAAGCCTTCATTTGAAAACCTTTGCTCTGCAAGACAAGCCCATGGAAGTCACTAATAATAATTAAACTTGCTCTTAAATTAGTATTAATAAATTAGTTATAAAATACATTGTGCAGTACTGATGCGTTTATAAGTACACTGGCTGAAGTACCCGTTCTGCGATTATTTTTTTAAAAAATAATACATTAATCTTGATATAATAGCTTAATTGTAAGAAGAGTAAAACCAAGTGCACAACAATGCATACAAAAATATAAAATGATTTTTAAATGAATGCTCCTATTATAAATAGTTTAAAACGAACTGTAATTTTAAGCCTCACAGAATTAGCATTTAGAATTAATATTAAATAAGGAAAACGAATGAAAAATTCTAATGAAGAATAATTGTGTTATTTTTAATATTTAAAGCGAGAAACTTTCATAATGTTTTAACCCGGAAGCAGGCGCCCACTCCACACTAACGTTAATGGTCGCGCGATCACTTCACCAAGTCACCCCAATCCTTTTTTTTTTTTTTTTTATAATTATTTTTTTCTGTGCTCGATAAAAATCACAATTGCAGTGAATAATTTAACTAAGAGAAAATATACTTACCTACTTTAAAGGACTTTTTAATTTTTCTTTGATGATTTGAGAAAAAATCCAATAAAGCTAAAGAAACCGTTCCAAATGTGCGTGACCTTAATAAAGAACATAAATCACAGACACTTTTCACTAACAATACAAGAACGTTATTTGCAATCAAAACTGTCATATTTTGCTCACGTTATTGTAATTTTTCTATTCTTTGATGATCTACAAATAGCACGTGTGACCTTTTTCTTGCTTGTGTCTTTTTGACAAGGCGAAGTGTTACATTTATGGCTTCTTAGTTTTCTTGATATCTTAATTTTCTTGATAGAGTTCTTTAGGCAGCATTTGAAAATTACAGTTCAACTCAAACGTTTCATGTCTATCACTTTTGTCATATTTACTTTCGCTATCACGATTAATATGAATTATTGCAGTAGGTTCTTCAATTGCTTGATCAGTTTCATCTTCCTTCAATAGAGAGATCACAGATGCCCATTTTTTATATTCTGCTCATTTACATTTATAAACCATAATAAGTTGTACAACACAGCAATTAAAACCACAAAGTTAATCGTAGGGGAAAGTATAGCATATTCATAGAAAATATTTCTGAACAAAAGTGGTCGTGAAGGGAACTCGATCAAAACAAGTACCTTGATTGTAAAACACCGTTTGCCACTCTCAAAAAGAGGCATAAATGTAACAAATTCATTTTAGTTTCCATTAAGACTGTCATATCGGAGGATACTGTCAAGAAACTGTTAACGAATAAACAGTTTTACCAGAATTTGGAGTGATTCAGCGCCTCATGCGATCGCTCCCATGAAAAAATGTATTCGATACAAAAACATCGATGTCAGTTTTAAAAAAATAATTGTGTAAAACGTTTTTTATAATGCAATTTCAGATTACTCATAAAATACATCTTGGCGAATTAATCCTTCAAAGTGCTCAATATGCTTATCCATACATCATAAAACTCATTTACATGGGGGGAAAAGCAACAGAAAAATATTATTTACAACTTTCCCAAAAGAAAAGTAGACGGAGTTAAGCATACCAGTAAGTTTGAAGGTCAAAGAGATGATAATCAAAAGTACTATTCTAGAGGTTACAAGAAACGTAATAAAAAAAATCTCTCATCGCGGGATTACAGCAAAGCAAACAAAATATCTTTTTTTATTTGGTTTTGGGATCAAAGATAGCTAATGAGCGTTTGAAGTGGAATCTTTTGAAAGTGGAAAACCAGATGAGATACATATAATTTATATCAGTGTAAATGTGTATTTTTTTATTTTGTCAGAAAGCATTTTGTTTTACTTCATTCCAAAAAATAATTTTTTAAGCCTTTTATATTTTCAAGATGCTCGCGCCCCCCTCGAAGGGTTATCGCGCCCCCCCAGGGGGGCGCGCCCCACAGTTTGAGAAGCACTGCATCAGAAAGATGTTAACCAGAAATAGCACATCTGCATCAAACATGATTTTGTGGTGAGCAATCACACAATAACAGTCAACTTGCATCCCGGTACAACCCAGTGGAAGATTCTAGGTTCAGGCAGCATGTTCTCATTTACACAATGATGGAAGTGTATCCTTATTGCGCGCAATGTTCTAGACTTTAAGGGAGAAACCAAAGGAATGTTTTGTACCACTGAAAAAATTAAACTGCCTCAACTCGGAGAACAGAGCCATTACAAATTTTACTTGCTAGATATACTGCGGAATCAAAACATTTCCTATATGACATCTGGAAATACAATTCATGTTTCCAAGTGACATTGTTTGGATAAATATGCATTTGTGAACACACCTCTGATTTAATAAAAATATACATAAGCATTGTAAAACTAACCCAATTCCCTCAATGAATCCAGAGTGGAGCCATTTAAAAATTATCTTCAAGCTTGAGGTCGCCACTTTAAAGACAATGTAAATAAATTTAGGTTCATAACATGACATAAGGACAAAAATAAGCTGTAATAACTTCAAGCATTTGGTTAACAAATTATAAATATCAGTTTAGGAAAGTTTTCGTATATATATTTTACATTTTTTTATAAAAGATCATACGTGCAATGCAAATTATTTAACATACTGAAAATATGTCCTTTCTGTCAAACATGACTGAGCCACAGCAACGCGTGGCAGGGTACAGCTAGTATATATATATATATATATATACAATATATATATATATATATATATATATATATATATATATTATATAATATATATATATATATATATATATATATTATATATAATATATATATATATATATATATATATATATATATATTATATAATATATATATATATATATATATATATATTATATATAATATATATATATATATATATATATATATATATATATAATATATATATATATATATATATATAATATATATATATATATATAATATATATTAAATGCTTTTAAAATTATGATTATAAATTTCTACAACAAAATATTATACTCACACAGAGTACAATTGAAGAAAGAAAAGTAAGAAGAATTGAAGTAAGAAAAATGTAAATAGATGGAGAAATACCTGTAATCCGCCTTACTGACTTGATCGTCATTCGAACGCGTATCGAAATAATTTAAAATAATAATAAAAAAATCTTAAATTTTTCTATGATTAGTTTTCAGGATTTTATTATATATGAGCATTGTTCACGACATAACACTTATTTTTTATTTTACCTAACATCTTTTTATATTATAATACAAGCTATAAGTTACATTTTTAAAATGAACTGTAATAACTTAAAGTGTGGCGTGTTTCAAAAATTGTATACGCTTATACAAATACACCAGTGTTTCTCAAACTGAGGGGCGCGCCCCCCTGGGGGGCGCTGTAACCCTGTGAGGGGGGCGCGAGCATATTGAAAATAAAAGGTTTAAAAAATATTTTTTTAGAATAAAGTAAAACAAATGCATTCTGACTTAATAAAAAAATTACACTAATATAATTTATTTGTATCATCTAGTGACCATCAAAAATAAAAGATTCCTCTTCAAACGCTCATTAACCATATTTGATTCTATAAACCAAATTAAAAAAAATATTTTGTTTTCTTTGCTGTAATTCCACGATGAGAGATTTTTATTAAGTTTCTTTTAACCTAAAATATTACTTCAGCTGACCTTCGAACTTACTGGTACGGTTATCTACGTCCTTTTTTATAGGGAAGTTGTAAATATATATAATATATTTCTGTTTCATCTTTTTCCATGTGAAAGAGTTTTACTATATATGGATAAGCATATTGAGCACTTTGAAAAATTATTTGGCCAAGATTTATTTCTGAAACATCTAATGCATAATGAAAAACCTTTTACACAATTACTTTTTAGAACATGCTACACTTTCCCCATGAACAATTTTGTGGTTTTGATTGCTCTGTTGTACGACTTATTATGGTTTATAAATGCAAATGAGCAGAATATATTTTTAAAAAAATGGGCATTTGTGTTCCCTATTGAAGGAAGTTGAAACTGATCATGCAATTGAAGAACCTACTGAAAAAATGCATATTAATCAAGATAGCGAAAGTAAGTATCAGAAAAGCGTTAGACATGAAACGTTTGAGTTGATTTGAAATTTTCAAATGCTGCCTAAAGATCTCTATGAAGAAAACTATGAAGCCATAATGTAGTAATTCGCCTTATCAAAAAGACACAAGGAAGAAAAGTCCAAAATGCTATTTGTAGATCATCAAACAGCAAAACTACAAAAAAGCAAACAAAAAAATGACAGCTTTGCTGGAAAATAACGTTTCTGTGTTGTTAGCGAGAATTACCTGTTATTTATGTCCTTTATTAAGGACACGCACATTTGGAACATTTTCTTTAGTTTTATTGGATATTTTCTTTTAATTAAATTATTCACAGGAATCGTGATTTTTATCGTGTATAGAAAAAATACTAGAAAATAAGTTATAGTTGTAAAATAAATTAAAAGACTCGCT
>BMAU01002003.1:0-86450 GCA_019973935.1 Trichonephila clavipes | reverse complement strand
GAAAGCTGACTGTAGCACATTATTATTTTTTTTATGGATAAAGGGATTGATCAGTTGAATATTTAGCTTTTAGCTCTACACAACCAGGAAATGTTCAGTTTCATAAAAGTAAACTTCTAAGTGTGAAAGTTTGGATTAAAATAATCTACAAAAAGTAAGAGAAAAAGATGGGGGGGGGGGGAATCTTCCAGTTTGAAAGGAAAGAAATTAAGAAACGTTGAAGAATTTTTTTTCTGTAATTAAAGAGCAGTTTGAGATATTCCACTAATTTTGAGAGTTAAAGATTGTTTTCTTTTTTCTTTCGTGTTAACATTTGAGCGTTATTTTTTATTTGTAAGTTTTAAATAAAAATAATGCGTTTCTCTCCCATAAAAGGGGTATTTAGTTTTCCGAAAAAAAACTAAGTAAGATTTTATAATGGGAGGGGGAGGGACAAATTACTTTCGAAATGAAAATGAAAAAGTAAAAGTCTGAAAGTGTTTAAATTCTATTTAAGAACCATTTGAAGAATTTGATGGTGTGCTGTGGAAGTAAGGGACCAGCTCAATGTTTTCTTTCACCCTCAAAATCGCGTTCTGTTGTCAATGGACCTGGCAGTCTTTGTAGTTAGACGTTAATGTATAATCTATCATCAATCACAAATATTGCTGAGGAAGAATTCATTCATTTTTTGTCGAAGATTTATCCTTTTCTGAAATTCTCGAGTACACTATTTAATGTGTGATTGTAAATACCTTCTAACATCAGTCAAGATTATACATTTTTTAAAAAAAAATCAAGGTAATATTCTTTTAACAATTTAATAAATTTGATTGCTCGGTAATTAAATTTCAGTGTCATCTACAGATCTAGATTACCCTTTAACAATATTCTTATGTATTAGTCGTCATTTTTGTTCGAACACCCAAAAAGCGAGAAATAATTTTCTCGCGCTGATCAAAGCGGATAAGAGATCAGCAAACACCGAAGCGAGTCCTTATCGGTATTATTTATGACTTCTATCTTTTCTAAACACGGAATAAAATGACAAGATATCAAACACAGGTGAAAGGCTTTATTACATCCCAGATGAAATTTTTCCCACTGATAAGAGTGAGAAGAATTTCATCTGGGATGTAATAACAAAATTGTTGCATCTACTTACCTGGATTTCAAGGATTGATGGAAACATATAGTAACGAACATATAAAAAGGAGTCATAAGCATGAAAAGCTACTACTCTGATGTGCCTTGAAATCAAAATGGCGCATCTACTATGGCTATTAGCTTTTGCGTGTTTTATTCATCATGGACAGTTTCAGAGTGTTCCAAAAGAAAGAGAAGCACCCCAATCTAACCTTTTGTATCCGCATGATAGACAGTACCTACTGGACACTATAAACAGAGGTCAAGCAATCAAAAGAATTCCGTTGACTTTTCGAATCCCTTTCTTTGGATTTGACATGAGATACATCTGGATACATCGCGATGGATACCTCCTTTTCAACAAAGGTCTTCTAGACTATCCTAGTCCAGTGAAGTTTCCTGTTCCTTACATCAAAGATCCAGTTCGTGAAGAAGATCCGTCCCTGATTGCGCCATGGTTCAGTCGACAAGATATTCCAAAATCCATTGACTTAGCTGGAGTGTACGCTCAGGTAGTCAACTTTTTCTTAGAAAAGAACGAATCCCTTAAAGAAAGAATAAGAAAAGATTTCAAAGATGCCATGGTAGGGTCCGCTGATTTTGAGCCCAGGAATGCAGTCATAGTCACCTGGAAAAACCTCACATATGCTAATCATTCCCCGGGCGTCCCACTGAAAACAAATACTTATCAAGCTGTGGTTGCAACTGATGAGATAAGGACATACGTAATGTTTAATTATGACTCAATCAACTGGATAAGTGACAAGGACATTTATGATGGTGCAAAAGGTGTTCCTGCTTTCGTTGGTTTTAATGCCGGTAATAGGACTAGAGCTTTTGAATTTGAGCCTTATTCTCAGAACCCTAGAATAAGTCGATTACCATCCTTGGGTTTTGGAAATGGATTAAAAGGAAGATTTTACTTTCAAATCAACGAGGAAATTTTACCAGGAAGTTGCATCGAAAGGTACCTAGATGTTAACTGGTCAGATAGACCCAAACTGACATTCTTCCCTCGATATGGTAGTATGCTGGGTGGAACAATGGTTAATATTACAGGACCTTGTGTTTATGATCCTGAAAGCGTTATCCGATGCAAATTTGACACTCTTGAAGTTGAGGGCATTTACAGAAATCCGAATACCATTTCTTGTGTATCGCCTCCTGTTATGTACCACGGATATGTCGATTTATCTGTTTCCATAGATCAGGGCCCTTTCCTTTTTTATGGAAAGTACTATGTTGTACCACCAGGAATGGCAAAAGCTGATGTCAATGTATTGAATGGGGCTGATAAGCTGGAAGCTCCTGAACGGTTCACCATAGAATGGAAAAATGAGAAATTAACATGGGATAACAGAGCACCTGTGACCATCTCTCTGTGGGGTTACAAAGAAACGAATGAAATTTATCCCATGCTGACATACATTGACGTTCTGACCAATAAAACAGTTTTAGGTGGAGATCGGAAACTTACTTTAGATCTTGATGTTTTCAAAAATCGAAGGAACCTGGACAAATTAGACATTCATTTCGGTTTCATTGCTATTAACTTAACTCATCCCGAAATAACAAAAAATGGTGGCAGACACACGACTGCTCTCTGGTCTGATCCTCTACCACTTGGATGGTATTTCCGACATCAGTGGCAACGAAAGTACGGTAACAGTTGGAAAAAGAACATTTGCGAAGATTGGTATCTGAAAGAAAAGAAGAGTGAAGGTTTAAACACAACTCTTTCTAGATGTCCCTGTACATTGGAGCAAGCCAAACAAGACGTTGGAAGGTTTGTGCCTGATCTCCATTGTAACGAAATCGACAGGAAATGTGAGACCTTCCACAGACCTGCATACCATTGTGTTACATCTGGAAGACCAGCCATTGGTGGAGGAGGCCAGTCGTGCTGTTACGATTTTCACGGAGATCTTATTAAAAATGAGGATACCGTATACAGTGGAAGACCTTCAAGAGCTTTCGAATTTGGAAAACATCCTTTCAAAAAAAGAATGACGGTTCCTTCTCTGTCTCACTGGGTGCATGACGCTTCACCTTTTTTCTTCTGTTGTAAGTGGACCGAAGGTGATCATAATAATTCCTGTGATATGTTCAAACGCTCGAGGATATCTGACAACTGTCCCCGGTATCAACCCCCTGGAGTGGCTTCTGCTTTTGGAGAATCACACTTCCTAACTTTTGATGGAGTAAATTACACTTTTAATGGAAAAGGCGAGTTTGTTTTGACTAGAGTGAATGACAGGTTACATAAATTTGAAGTACAGGGAAGATTCGAGCAGCCTAAGCCTAGACACCCTAACATGCCTAAGATCAATGAAACTCGCTTAATGGCAGTAGTTGCCAGAGACAACTTATCGTCTGTGGTGGAATTCAGAGTCAGACCTACTGTAGCAAGATGGCAATACCAATTATTCGTCATTGTAGACAATGAGTACGTATATTTCCCGGACCGAAATCTTCGTACCCAATACTTCAAAGGCGTAACCCTGTATCAGCCAATATCAATATACAATATGTCTCATATTGTGGCTATGTTTGATTCTGGAGCAGGCATAGAGGTTACCTTTAGAAAAGGACATATGACATCTCGTGTCTACCTGCCCGATACATTCAAAAATAAAACTAGAGGTCTGTTAGGAAAGTGGTCGGGACGAAAAGATGATGACTTCACATCTCCAGATGAAAAGGTGTACGTTACTCCAGGGGCCAGTTCTTACGAAATTCATCACCAATTTGGAATGAAATACCGTGTGACTGAGGCTATGAACGACAAGGTCGGTCGTTCACTCTTTTTCCACGATGCAATACCGTTCTCCGAATATGATGACTCCTCTTTTATACCCAAGTTTGACTAAAGTTATTCGTTAATGCTGTTTTTCTTGGAATATGACATTTCCCGTTATTTGCTAGGAAAACTTTTGGATAGAAGGTAATCGGGTTTAAAATGTAATTATTAGATATATAACGTTTTGATCAAACAAATTTCCAAACAATTTTAATATTGATGATGTCTCATTCGCAACAAACTTTCTTATACATTTTTAGTGTATTTTTTGGTTCACATTGTTAATAGTTAAAAATGATTGTTTTAAAGAATTTTTTTATTTCTTGTAGTGATTTTTGAAGCTCTCTTTTTCGATATGTTTTTTCTGAATAAAAACATCGCTTATAATAACCAGTAATAATTTTAGATAATTTTTGCTTTTACTTGAAATCGTCGGAATTAAATAGAAAACTAACCATTCTCTCTATATATATTATTTGTAAGAATATATTCCTGAAAATATTTTTTTAAAAATAATTTGAATGTATAACATATAATTTATGCAAATAAAATAATTAGCATTACTTGCATATGAATTGGTTTATAATTTAATATCTTATTTACATGTGCTATGCGATACAAAGAAAAAGCTCAGCTAAGAAATTTTGAAAATATTCTGGATAGTTGTTATCTTTCACTTTTATTCTTAAAAAAACCTTTTCTAAGATATAACCGTTTTTTCCTTCTAAAATTTTTATTTTACTAACATTTCAAGCATGTCTATTTCAACTATCCTTCCTCGAACATTATAGAAAGTTTATAAAATTTAATTTATTATGTTGTATCAATAGGGGTTCTGATAAATAGGCATATTATTTTTACTTTCTAATTTTTTTTAATCACTAACTATTAATCAGCAAAAACGTCAATTTGCTTTCTATTTGTTTGTTTCACCTATTACATTTTTAACTCCCTTTTATAAGCTTCACTTGTATATAACGGTCTACCGCATTATGACTTAAAGCAGTTTTTTTCATGGAATATTTTTTTTGAATCACTCCATTGAAAATTAAAGGATATACATAAACAAAATACTCAACTTTGGGAAATTTAATAAGTTAGTGCAAATTAATTAAAGATATTTAACTGTAAAATTAATTATATACATTGTTCACTTAAAATAGAGAGTCAAATCGTTTTCTAAGCCTTTCATTAACATACAAAAAAAAAGACTTACCTTTTGACATGAACTATTTTTTTGGAACAAGAATGGCAATCTTCGAAATCCGCTGGAAACGCAGTCTGCTGAAAACACAATTTCTGCTATAAAACTTTTCACCTTCCCTCTAAAATATTCACCATAGAACCCATGCTGCCATATATCTTGGAAGAGTAGGCTTAAAAGAGTATTCCTGCTAAGTATCATCAGAGTATTCGTAAAAATGGTTATTCGATGTAATTTTAAAGTGAGTGGTACTTATAAGTACCGTCGGTAGATAAAGGGTTAAAAAGTCAGATTAATTCGAAATTTTGCTCACTTGTCTAGGACCGATGACAATACAATAATTTAATAATTTTGTTTCATTGCCCTGATCAGGATCATCAGGATTAACGGTTTCCCATTTTCAGATCCCATCCCGCATCTGGCGACTAATTCCAGATTCTATTTCCAGATTTGGCAACTAATTCCAAATTTGGCGACCAATGGATTAAGTTAAAACTTTGTTCGATTAACTACAAAAGGGTGTTTTGTAGCTTTTTTAAACTGTAATTCCTTTGATGAAAATAGTTAACAGTAATATTTATATGAAATAAAACATTGCTGTTTTTAGTAGAGCCAATAAAATATCCTACAAACTCTCAAGGTAGTAAATTTCTTTTAAAAAGTTTCTTTAAAAAATACTATTTTGATCGCAATTGTACTTATTGGTGGAACTCTTTAATTCAGGAGTGGACAAATAGTAGTCCGTGCACTAGATGAAGCGGTACCTGGTAAGACAGTTAGAAAAGCAATATAGATAAAATGTTCTCTGTATTGGAGTCGATAAATATTTACAAGTAAAGTTTTTCGTGCATGATGATCAACAAGAGTAAATATAGATGCAGATTGATTGGCATTAACTTGCAGATTGAGATGAGGATTCCACTAAGCTATCTCCCTCCCAATTTCAAAACAAATGTCAAAAGGGTGCACTGTCTCATTAAACTGATTCTAAAATTAAATGTACTTGCATCTATATATGATACTAGCTGGTATACTGGTCCTTCGCACGGGTGAATTAAAAATTAAACAATACAGATTGAAGGATAAATAAGTTTTTAATGAGTTAATTTTACTTGAATTTCAAATTAAACAAAAAAAAGTTTTTTGCATATATCAGTTATTAAAAAAACCCTTGTTTGTTAAATTTTAAGTCTGTAGATCTAAGATGATAAAAAGAGGTTTTTTTTTGTTTATAATGCCCTGTAGCTCTAATGTGGGTCGATTTTCGAAAACACTTTCCCAAGCTAATCTCTGCCCAGCAAAAGTAACACATTGTTACACATTTTGTGTAATGAGCGCTTAAAATAGTGTAAATAATTTATATCTGGATGTTTAATACGTTAGTATTACTTTCTGGTGTGTTTATTTTATGTTAAATGTGTAATATTAGCAAGCAACGCCGTTCCTTACATAATAATAGCGATTCCACAGACATAGCGAAATGTTGGCATAGAGCCAAGTTGATATCATTTTTGGCGACCACGTTGGCAACTTGGCGAATGATTGAATGGTGTAGAAGTTCATATGCTGTAGCGCCACCTAGTTGAGAGCTGCAACAAAGAGGAGAGTACAAAAGCCTGCTCCACAAACAATATACATATACATGCCAATTTTCATAGTCATCGGTTGAACGGTATTGGAGTGGGACAATTTTGCATCAAAAATTTATTTATATAGATAAAATAAGCACAATAAACAAATTGAATAAAACTATAACAACTTATATTTAATGGCATTTTTGGTACAATTTATACCTTTGCATCTCAGGCAAGTTATCTAATGAATGGAATCATTTTAAAAAGTTGCGGCCCTCCGGCATTCTCCGCTTTCTCAATGAGGCCCTGGAGCTAATAGAGTTGATTTAATTTACTCCACAAAATGGTGAAGTTCTTTCTTCCAGTGTCAATTTCCATGAACGTAAAATTCAAAACTAGTTTAAGGTATCCGACTACTTGCGAAAACTTTTTTAAAAAATAAATGGAGATAGTGAGATTTTTTTTTTGTGATTTTTAGATTTATTTAGTAGATTTTAAGAAAAAAAGGAGAAAACTAAGATGAAAATAATTTATTACTACTAAAATGGAAAAAAATGGTTAAAAATTGACATAAACGTGGTCCACTCTGTACAAATAGTAAATGAACAAATTCTCAATTTTTCAATTTTTATGTATTACCTCTTCCTTTTTGAAACGACTTTCAGGATAAGAGATATTTTAATTTTTACAAAAAAACTAGAGCACTTTATCTTAGTGATTATATGAAATTTCTTTAAAAAATAGTGATTATATTCACATAAAGAGCAGTAAAATTTTGCAATTAAACAGTATTTATAAATCTGAAGTTTAAAACACTTCTACTTTTATACAAAACATACACAAAAAATTTCTGCCAATTATTTAAAAAACTTTTTGAGCAACCGCTTTCCCCGTTTGAGCTTTTCGAAAAAAACACATTTTGAGTGAAACACATTTTAAAGCTTGACATCTTATGTCAAGTTATGGCATCTGATTTTACTAAAATGCTTGTAGCTTTTTGTTCTTCCAATTGGAAAATATAAAACTAATAAAAAATGGTCTATAAAATAAAATAAAAACAAAATTGTCACTATTTTTCAAAAAATCATTTTTAAGGGTAGTGGTATCTTAAGTATTCTGTCTCACTATAAATATCTTTTACAATTTCAAAGATGGTGTTTGAAAGATTTGTACTCAAAATATAAGATTTTCAATCCTATCTCAATAGGACAGTTGGGAGCAATACAACTGACTTTTTGATTCCCAAACGTGAATCCGAGGGAGTTTTGGGGTTGCATGTAAGCCCTTGTGGACTGCTAATGCGGTGCAATAGTAATTAGTGATAGGAGACAAATGACTCTCAATTCCGGAACTAATGAGCACAGGAATTCAAGAACTAACTGCAAGTGAAATCGAAATCGATTTGTTCCCGGAAATCCTTTGTCTTGTTACTTACCCGCAAACGTCCCCTTGTTTTAGTTACTGTATTCCATGCTAATTATTCCGAATGTATAGTGTATCTGGAAAATATCACGACTTTTTCAAAAATGAATTATAGATAAACAAACATTTTCACTTACGGTTCTTTATGTTCATAAATAAAAGATTAAAGTTTATTTCAATAAAATTCAAACTAGATATCTCAACTGCCCCATTTTTAAACATTCTTCTTTCAAAATGGTTTCACCATAACAACAAGCGTAAGTTGCAGCATGGTGTAAATGGAAACATGGAAAAATAAACAAATATTTTCACTTACGGTTCTTTATGTTCTTAAATAAAAGGTTAATGTTTCTGTTTAATAAAATGCTAACTAGGTAGCGCAGCTCCCTCGTTTTTAAACATTCTTCTTTCAAAATGACTTCACCATAACAACATGGGCAAGTTGTTGCTTGGTTTGTCGAATTTAAATATGCAGCATGTGTACAGCGTAAATGGAATGCCACCAAACCGAAGTTTGGAAGTGAGAAAAAATTCTCCGGGGGATGGATGGAAATAGGAAGTCTAATAATATGGCGACCTTGACATAAACAACTTGGGATTTCTTGGGATAATTGAAAAACACTTTTTACCAATCTTAAATTAATGTCAATGATGAAATGAAAGATCAAATACAGATGCCATTTTTTTTTCTAATCCTACAATACTTCGCAGAATGTGGCTAGAAATTTCGTATAAAGTGTTGCGCGCACAACTAATGAATCACAACTTAGAAATCGTGCAATAAAGCTGTGTTCAAAAATTGATTTTTTTTATGGACCGAAAAAAACGTAAGTGTGAAATATCTTTATTTATTATAATTAAAATTTTAAAATGTAGCCCATATTTTTCAAACAAGTGGTATTATAAACTATTTATATTTATTCATGATATATTATTCGCGAGAAGTGAAATAAAAATATTTATATATGAGATTAACTTAGATATTTTTAAAGGTACCAGGACATGCTCGAAAGTGTAAAATGTTAAAATTAGCACTCTTTGTTTATGGGCATATATATTTAAAAATTTCTAATAGAGCTTAGAAATTTTTTCTGATCTTAATGAAGGCATTTTAATTATTCTGCAGAAATACAAAAATAATTTTGAGTTCAAAAATTGTTTTTTCCCTCTTTAATTTATGTTGGGCATAATTTTTGAGATCTCATAATGCATGCTTATGCTTAAGTACCATTTTCTAAAAAAAGTATCTATTAGATATGTAAAATACTTTTTGCACATACAGAAAACAATGCATAACATATAGCGCGAACCTATTTTTTTAGCAAAATATTAAGATACTCTTTTAAAAAAAATTATAAAACTTCGTAATTTTGACAATAATACAAAAAACAAGAATAATAATAATAAACATATATAAAACAATACATAAAATATAGTGAACCTATTTCTTGGTAAAATATTTAGATTGAATATTAAGATATTTGAACATTTTTATCCCCCCATTTTCATACATAAAACTATTTTTTAGAAAACTATGTACTACTTAAATTATGTACTAAAAAAATTCTGTTCACTATATGCAAAGGTATTATGTTGTATAGAAATATAAAAAATTTGAAACCATATAGTACTATAAAAGTGTACCTAAAGACAAAAAATATGCTGTTGTGCGGAGAAAAAAGTAGAAAACTTGGAATAGCAATGTTTTCACACTATTGACTAATATTTTCCTGCCTATTCCTAGATCAGGTGTCGTCCTCATCTCTTGATCATGGTTCAAAATGACAAGGTAAGTCGCCAAAAGCACTCAGTGCGACGTAAATATACACTCACTCACTAAACCCATTGACGATAATGCAACTATCCATTGATGCTTTTCATTAATGTATTGTTTATTATTCTTAAGGAGAACATCAACTTTTTATTAAAACTTATTATAAATTATATATACCTCTTTTTTTAAAAAAAATATTTTGTGTGCATTTTTATATATATATAAGTTCATCTTTCAATTAGGATGCAGTCAAAATATGCACTTTTGTTTCCTTGCTTGAATAGCTGCTTTATATTTTTTCGGGCTAGTTGAAATTTATATATTAATTATATAAGATACATATAAACAAGTAATATAAAAAATATTTTAAGTCAATTCTTTCTTAGATCAACAAAGAAAAATTTTACTTTGTTACTTTTTATTAAATAGTTACAATTAATATAAACATGTATATACATATGACAGAATTACAACATTAAGTAGTAATTAATTTTTATTCATTATTATTAAAGTATCGTATTGTCATCCAAAACAATTGTGTTTATAAAATTTCAGTTCAACTAAATGCTTCAAAACGCGAGGAAAAAAATCTTTTAAAATTTTGACCCTAGTCGCTAAAAATGAAACTAAAGTGGCTGTATCTGTGATTCTATAAATAATTAGTTTCAGTCAATTAATTTTAATTACTTATAATTAAATTATCGTATTAAAATCATAAGAATAGTGTATATAAAATTTCAGCTCAAATGAGCACTTTAAAATGCAAGACAAAAACCTTTTCGAGTTTTGACACAAGTCACCAAAAGGGTCGCCATAAGTGATGCCAACGTGGATGTATTTGTAATTCTATAAATAATTAGTTTTAATCAATTAGTTTTTATTAATTATACTTAAATTACCTTAAATTACCATATTGTCATCAAAATAATCGTGTATATAAAATTTCAGCTCAACTGAGAACTTTAAAATGTATTTTATTAACGATTGATTGAACAAGATAAATAAATATATAGAGAGTGTGAGCTAATAGTAGGAATTGAATAAAAAAAAATACTGCATTGTTATCAAATATAATTTGATGATTTTTTAAATAGGTCTTTAAATAAAAAAAATATTTGAGAGTACACACGTATAAAAGTATACGTTTGTGCACATCTTTAGTACGTTCTTGTTTGATTTCGTATGACTTTTATAACGCGTTACTCAGTTATGTGCATCTTAAATGAGCTTTTGTTTGATAACATTGTTTTTTTAAGGAACGCTTTATTCAACTGTACATTTCTCTTATGTGGCTTTATTTGATTTCATATACCCCTTAGAAAGTCTCATTTGATTAAACACATTACATTGAAATATCCTGAATTTATTTTGCAGCTCATTTTAATATTTCTTACATAAACAAAAGTAATATAGAAACACGTTTATAAGCCAATTCCTACTTAGATCAGCAAAGAATATTTTTTAGCTACATTTATTAAGTAGTTACCATTAATATAAATATGTATATACATAGGACAAAATCACAACAAAAAGTGGTCATTACTTTTTATTCATTATCATTAAAGATAGTATAGTCATCCAAAACAATCATGTGCATAAAATTTCAGTTCAACTGAATGCTTTAAAACGTGAGAAAAAAAATCTCTTAAAGCTTTGATCCAAGTCGCTAAAAATGAAACGCACTTGGCTGTATCTGTAACTCTTTAAATAATTAGTTTCAATCAATTCATTTTAATTAAGGTGCTTGACTAGTGCAAAAACGTCAATTTTGATGAAAATGACGATTTTTTTTTTCTTTTACGTTTTATATTTTATACAATTAATGCTTTCCAAAATAACCTTAATTTTTGTTTTTACTTCTTCCGAAGTTATAACAGTTTTTATGTCAAAAAATAGCAGCAAAAATGAACCGGAAGTTAGGTATCCAAAACCGGAAATGTTTGCATTTTAATACTTTTTGGGTGAGGTCGATAGCTCTGATTTTAACCACAAATGGTGTGGTTATTCTAGAAATGTCTAGAACGGATTATGAGCAGACTTTGAGTTATGTATAACTTGACTGCTCAAGCAAAAGGCGTGGACTGTATACTTTAAAAATGTTTGTTTATTGAGGACGGTAGGTACGTCCGCTCTGTGGCTGTATTACAAGCATACTGACGAAATGTAAACAAAGAGGACTACTAGCGCCCTCTGCACATGCGGGTCGTAACAGAGTCCCCACCATTGAAATGAAATTTCAATACAAATACATAATGCAATTCACGACACTTACATACAATACACAATATTTACAAAGCAAAAGGCATGCATAATATTAAATGCAAATACACAATATTACAGTACTTAAATGAAAAATACACAATACATTTTATGATACTTAAATACGATTGAAGTTAATTTATACACATAGAATAATTACTAATAACAAAATTCATACAGGTAATATACAAAGATTTCTGATTGTCCTTTTTAATATATTTCCGTTTGGCATACGCAGGTCCACCACTCGGACTTTACCATCGGTGCCAGGAAAAATTTCAGTTATTCTTCCGGTACTCCATTTCGTACTAGGAAGATTTTCATATTTGATTAAAACTAAGGTTCCTGCCAACAATTTGCGCATTTCTTCATAGAACTCCCTTTCATGCAATGAGTGGATCAGCCAGTTCTCAGCATGACTTACCTCCTGTGAAGTAAGGGGTCCCTTTATCTTTGTAATTCTGGTTCTGCAGTTCTGTATGAATCTGTAAAGAAAACTTACAACACGAATTAATTTTACATAGTTGTTTGAAATATCAATAATGTTTTCAAGGAAATTGTTTTTAGTCACTGTCAATGTCAAGGAAATGTCCTCTTTTGGATTTGAGTTCTTTCTCATTTCCGTTAAATACACCCTTTCTGGGATCGCTTCATCTAGTCATTTGGTCTGGAAGTCAATTTGACGTAGAAACGAGGATCCATTCCACCACTTGGAGTTGGTTGTAAGAGCGTCTACGCTGATTTCTCTAGTAAGTAGATCTGATGGGTTGTCCTTGCCGGAACAGTGGAACCACGAGTTAGGATCGGTGAGGGATTGGATTTCTCGAACCCTGTTCGCATCAAAGGGTTTCCATCTATGGCTTGGACCTTGATCCAATGTAAGGTGACATGAGAGTCCGTCCAGAAAAAGGCTCTGGTTGAACACTTCTGATCTAGGATTTTCTTGACTTCCTTCGCTAAGCGTGCAGCAAGCAGAGCGCCCATCAGTTCCAATCTAGGCAGGGATAATCTTTTCAGAGGTGCAACACGGCTCTTGGATGTTACAAGATCAACGCTGACTCTGTCTTGTACTTGACTCTCAAGAAGGCGGCTGCTCCATATGCTTTTACTGACATCGGAAAAGGTATGGATTTGGACTTCCTTGAATCTCCACTGGAATCGAGGATCTTTCGCGGAATCTTCAACTCTGATAAAAATGGAAGTTCTAACCACCATTGTGACCATACTGCATGAATATTTGGCGGTAGTTCGTCATCCCAGGATAACTTCCGTAGGCAAAGTTCTTGTAATAGGCATTTGAGCCTAATTGTGTAGGGTGACAAGAACCCAACTGGATCGTATATTTTCCCAGCTGATTGAAGCACAATTCTTTTGTGATGGGTTTTGACGTGTCCAATTGCAGAAGTCCTTTAACATCAATTGTAAAATAGTCGTGGACAACATCCCATGGTATCCCTAAAACCTTTGACGAAGGGATTTTAGAACTGTCGTCCGGGTGACGAGGATGTGTCTCAAGGCCTTCCTTTTCCCAAGTTCTCTTCAATGTTTGATCATTTGAATTCCATTTGCGTAATTTCATGTTGGCATTCTTCATGATTGTTTCAGCATCCTTTGATACTTTTAAGGCTTGGGAGATGTCATAAGCACCACTGATTACGTCATCAACATAGAGACAAGTGTCAAGCATTTCAGTTGCTGCTGGATATTGCTCACGGTAATTCTCGATGTGATGCTTAATTGTTGCGGAGAGCAAGAAGGGGCTTACGTTGACTCCAAACATCACACGCTTAAATCTATACACTTGAAACTTGTAGGGATCTGTTTGATTTGATCTAATGTCTGGAAACAAAAATCTAACTGCATCTCTGTCCTCGTCACGTAATGAGATTTGCAAGAATGCACGTTCTATATCTGCGGTGATAGCAATCGTGTTCAAGCGAAAAGAAATTATCAGGTGGAATATGTTAGGGTTTAAATTCCCACCTGACCATATACAGTCATTAAGAGATGGTTGTCCCTCTTCATGGGAACTTGCATCGAAAACAATGCGCATTTTTGTAGTTAGGCTTTCTTGGCGAAAGACCGCTTGGTGCGGTAAATAGAATACTGCTCTATCAGTTGGTTTTTCAGTTTCTAGAACCCTTTCAATTATTCCTTGAGATTCATATTCTTTCAAAATTTCGGAATATTGTATGTACAGAGTTGGATCACGAATGAATCTTCTTGTTAAGGATTTAATACGTTTTTCTGATACGGAAAAATTGTCATTTAACTCTTGTGTATGGCCCTTCCAAGGAAACCCAACTTCATAACGACCACTATTGAAACGTACTGAAGATTTAAAATGTTGCATGGCTTGGTCGTCTGGGTCACAACTAGACTCTGCTTTAATTCCTATTGCTTCTAAATCCCAAAATTTTGTTAAATTTCTATCAACCTGATCTTGGATGAAATTGCAAAAATAATATATAGTTCGATGGTTCGTTTGAATGGAACCTGTTACAATGTAACCAAATACGGAGTCCTGCAATATTATTGAATTGTCATGTAATTTTATTTGTTTACTTTTTAATAATTCATAAAATATTTCACCTCCCAGGAGAATATCAATTGGTTTGGGAATATTAAATTCCGCATCTGCATATCTTATATTTTGAGGCAATTTTATTTTTGTTAAATTCAATGGCTGTGTAGGAACGCATCCAGTAATTTTAGGGACTATGAGAAAGTTAAGTTTTCTTTTTAAATGAACTTCCGTTCGAAATTTCAGCGGAAATTCTTTCCTCACTGAAATGCAAGCTCCATTCAAGCCTACAATAGTTGAATTCATAGAGTATTTTTCCAACCCGAGGAAATTTGACGCTTCCAAGCTACAAAGGCATTTTTGGCTCCCTGAATCGAGGATCGCGTTCATTACAAGCCAACCCCCTGTCGCACTCTGAACTTTGACCTTGGCGGTCGAAAACAAAATGGATTTCTCCCCAACCTCATTGTAAAGACACGTCGCTGTTTGAGGGTTTATTACAGTGGCTGGACTCGTCATAAATGACCCCTGATAAACTCTGTGGAGAGGGGAGGTTTCTGGTTTGGTGTGGTTCTGATATCGGTCGGGGCACACTTGTTTTGCAAAGAAGAGAATTGTGGTTCGCATTACAAACCCTACATTTCCTGTTCAGTTTTAAACAGTTCTTAATAAGGTGATGGTCTAGACAATTAAAGCATAGGTTTAATGATCTCACTTTGTTGCTTCTTTCTTGAACAGACATCTCGTGAAACATTTTACACTTAAAAATTGGGTGTGTCTGAAGGACATAACGGACAGGTTTTTTCATTGCTTTTCACGACCAATGATCTGAATTTTGGAGAATATTCGCTCTTGTTTTTCAACGAAGAATTTCTTTGTACGTTTTCTAAGGCTTGGCTCTTTTATTAAAAAGTCTAAAAATTATCCCACTTAGGCAAATCATTAGAATGTAATTCCATTTCATATTGTTTACGCGATTCATCATCTAGACGTTGAGTTATAACAAAAATTAACATTGATTCACACAAAGCGTTGGGTTCTAATTCTAGTTGTTTTAAGGCTCTAAGATGACTCTGAATTGAATCTATTAAACTTCTGAGATGAAAAGCAGATTCAAATTTTATTTTGTTAGGATTTAAAAGTTGAGCAATATGACTATTTACAATTAATCTTTTATTTTCGTATCTACCTTCTAAAGCTTCAAATAAAGATGAGTAAGAATCGTTTACTGTTTGCAATTATTTTGCATGGCCTTTCAGGGCAGATTGCAAATAATATAGTTTTTCCGAGTCTGATAAACAAGCGTTATCATGAATTAATGATACAAATTGGGATTTAAATTGCAACCAATCAATATATTGTCCCGAAAATTCCGGTAAATTAATGGATGGCAGTTTCACATTGTAATTAGCAAAATCATTTTTCACAGATAATTCAGAGGTATCCACATTAGAAGATCCAAGTAAGGTATTGAGACTCACCTCTAAATTATCTGCGTCCACTTCCATCGTGTCCAAACTGGCCTCGAAATCCATGAGCTCTTCATCCGAAAGAACCCTGTAGCTTTCGGTCCGAAGTTTGTCTATTTTTGCTTTCACTTCAGAAAGCGATGCGAGTTTAGTTCTTATTTCAACTTGATTCAATGGTGAATCCACATTTTCCAAGGATTTTCTAATGCGTGTGATCTGACCGAGCAGATGTGCTTTCCTTCTGTTAAACACGGTGAGTTCTGATAGTTCTTTTGGAGCCATTTTGATTTTTGGCTCGGGCTCGACACCGACCACAAAACTGGGTGAGGTCGATAGCTCTGATTTTAACCACAAATGGTGTGGTTATTCTAGAAATGTCTAGAACGGAGATTATGAGCAGACTTTGAGTTATGTATAACTTGACTGCTCAAGCAAAAGGCGTGGACTGTATACTTTAAAAATGTTTGTTTATTGAGGACGGTAGGTACGTGCGCTCCGTGGCTGTATTACAAGCATACTGACGAAATGTAAACAAAGAGGACTACTAGCGCCCTCTGCACATACGGGTCGTAACACTTTTTTTTACACTTTTTGGTGTTTGTCGAATTTATTTTAAAAATATTAACTTAAGTAAGGTAATGATGGGATATATGATAATATTTTTTTAAAAAAATAATTCATCAGTTTTTAATGAAAATTGGCAAATAAATTCGTAAAATTTTTGCCATTTTTCGATTTTCTTATGCCCTTGCTTCTTGATATTTTGTTTCATATTTAACTTTATTTTATATATTTGATAGAAAACTCTGTTCTGAAAGACAAAATATTAATTAATTATGCCTAAAGCAAGGCCTGCGAGGTCTAAGGAATTTGCTTCATCATTGGTGCTAGCAGTAAGGTGAATGTTGACACAGAGCTCATCCCAATAATACTTAATTGGTGACAAAAAGTAGAAATATATTCAAAAATGTTTCGAAATTTCCTCATAAAGCCTTTTTCAGTAACATTTTATGGAGTATTTTACATAAAGATACAGTTATTATATATATATATATATATATATATATATATATATATATATATATATATATATATATATATATATATATATAAACTTGAAACATTTCGCTTAAGTGCATTACTAACGTTAAGTTCTTTTAATTTGTAATATACAGGTTTATTATCATATATATATATATATATATATAATTATATATATATATATATATATATATATATATAATGTATAATTAGAAATGTAAATACTTCCCTTCCTAAGATCTTGTACATGGATTTGTAAAATTTTATCTGGACCGCTTTTTAACTTATGTTCCCTTAGAATATAGAAAATTTTCGCGGAAAAAAAACTGCATAGAAAACAAAATTAGTAAGGATGAAAAAGAGTCAAAGTGTATTCATATGGAGGTTTTAAAAGCTGTTCTTTATATACTTTTCATTATAATTTTTTATAACCTTTGTGATAAGCAATATTTTTTAAAAGAAATTTTAGGGAATATTTACTGATTAAATAACACACGTTAATATATTTTATATTACATATTTCTTAAGCTTTAAGATACTTAGTGGAAGTATATACCTCTTTTTCCATATAAAAAATATTATTTTTAACGTAATAAAGTTTTTCTAATGTGCTTTTTATATCTCTAATTTGTATTTAAAAAACTATGCATTTAGACGTTAAGAAAAGCTTTTTTGACTATAAAATTGGAAAAAAAAAATAATTTGAAACAAATATATAAACTGATATGTGATTATAAAAAGTTTATTCTTGTGATATAAAGAGGTTTTAGGTTGTTTTAGCAGTAAAATCTTTTAAGATTTAGATTTTAAATCTTTAAATGCGTTTTTCTCCGAAACAGATTTTTCCATATTTTATCGCATGGCAAACATGATATCTCAAAAGGTCCTTAAGATAATTGCATGAAATTTAGCATCATTGTTTATTATTATAGTATGCGTGTTTTGCACTAAAGAAAAAGAAAAAACAATATATTTACCTTTTTTATGATTGTTTTTCTTTGTGATAAATGCAAAATTTTTGAAAAATTTTCTTTTTGTACACTTTTTGACCTCTTATTTTGTGATAAATTGAAATTATTCAAAGATGATAGAGCAAAACATAGGTAAACGCTTTCTGAATAAAATTCAAAGAGCTTTTTTTATCTTATGCATTAGAATTTATTTTACAGTGTTTGTCGTGATGTGCTAATTTTAACCTAAATTGTCAATTTTCTTACAAAAATATATTGAAAATATTTTTTTCTTTGTCATTTTTATAAGTTTTCAGTTATAATGAAACAAAAAATAAGTTTAAAAATGAATTTTCAGCATTATTTCAAAAAAATGTTCCCGCAACTAGTCAGACACCTTAGATTTCCGTATTTTTTACCTAAAACTGTAGTGTATGGAAAATTTCAGCTCAGATGAGTGTTTCAAAATGTAAGAAAAAAACCTTTTCAAGTTTTGACACAAGCCGCAAAAAGGGACGCTTAGTCACCAAAAATGATGCCAACGTGGCTGTATTTGTAATTCTTTGAATAATTAGTCTTAAACAATTATTTTTTATTAATTATAATTTCATTACTGTATTGTCATCCAAAGTAATAATGCATATAAAATATCAACTCAATGGAACACTTTAAAATGTATTTTATTAACGATTGAAAATTCCACCAAGATAAATAAGTATATAGAGAGTGTGAGCTAATAGTAATAATTTTTCAGATTTGAATTTATTGTTCGCATGAATTAGATTTAAATTTTCATTCCACTGGGAAGTCAACCAATAGCTATGGGTGTCATCATTTTTGTGCCACGGTTTAAGGACAAGGACGCACCATTTGAGTTGATGCTCATTCTCTAAGCTCCCTTAATGCGACAATTTTTTTCGTATGAAACGTATTAAGAAGAAATAAGTCAGGTAACACGTGTGTATAAATATCTCTGTAACAATTTTTCTGTAATAACGTTTCGTATCTTTATAAATATTTTGTATGATATATGAAATTATTTTCCTTTCTTAAAATATTTTTGTTAAGTATAACAAAATTTGAAATAAAAAAAATCTAGTTTCTTCTATTATCTATTGTAATATCTCTGTTCATTCATAATTAGGAATTAAAGAATAACTTGAACTACGCTAAATTTATAAAACAAATTTGCGGATGTCTTTTTGTCTCGTGACTTTCCCATAATTTCTTCACAACTCGGAAATTGTTTTATATACCTTTTCAAAGGAAAAAAAAGGCACCAAATAATTTTAATATATTTTTTCTAATTGCTTTGTATTGGTTCTATTATTCTTCTGAATTAGCTGTAAAATATTTGATACGTCAATAATTTTTTTCAAACTAACGCGTGGGCGATATTTCTTTTAAAATCCAGCTTAAACTAATTCAATTCCTCTCTCTCTAAATATATTTTTTTTTATCTTGTTCAAATTTTCAATCGTTAATAAATACTTTCTATTCATCTAATTAAGTTAAAATAATTTTTTAAAACTTGTAGTGGATAACAGTTGATGTTAATAACGATTTTTTCAAATATTATTTTAATTTAATTAATTACTGGCTTTTGACGACAACTTAGAGTCGTCTCTATTGTTGTAACAATGTAACTGTTTAACAAAGGACAAAAGTTGGGTCGAAAACCCGTTTTTCAGCCAAATTAGCCAAAAACCAGGTTACAACAATGCAGACAAATTATGCTCTTTTTTCAATTCCTACAACAAGTTCTCTCTCTCCCCTATATATATTTATTTATATTGTATATATCTTATTCGAATTTTCTATCGTTAATAAAATATTTTCTATTCATCCATTCAAAGTAAGAATTGACTTATTTTTTTAATATTACTTGTTTTACTTTAAAGTTAAAGAGCTTTGCTGCAATAATAGAATCTTTATCCAAAGCATTTTCACAAATTTCTTTCAGAAATATGTTTCACACTTTTTTTTTCAAATTTTCACATATTTCTTTCGTAGGTGATTGAATTATGTAAAAATAACGCAACCAACAGAGAAATTTAAGGAAAAAAAATTTTCTTTAATAAAATAGGAATATTATCTTTTTACTAATTCTTTTTAAAATTAGTTTTGGGGGGAAAAAGCGCCAGCATGGAAACATGAAATATTTCTTTCATTTAAAGTTATGCTCATATCCCGTTAGTTGTTGGGGGAAAAAATTGGTATTGATAATTCTATCACGATAAAAGGTTTCGAAATAAAGGACTATTTTTAACCGAAAGATTTATCACTTGACAACAGTGCTAAAGCGACGATGCGGATACAGATTCATGATTTTTTTCCAGTGACAACATGATGAATGACTGTTTTGATCCTTTATGCAAATATGCAACGAATGCTTCCAAGCATAAACATTTTCATTACGCTTTTGAATTTCGAACTTTAATATTATGTAACAAAATAATATATTATGAATAAAAGATGATTTACGAAAATAAACCATGACATTTCGTGTTTTATTGATTCATTTGTTTATCCAGGGTCAAAAACATGCAACGAGGACAGCGGAATGAGTTTTGGGGAGGATCATGTCCAAAATGTTTGATTTTTCTGACTTAGTTAAGCCACCGTTTGACAGTATAATCTAAAAAGTTAAAAATCAAGTTATTTCAGCAGCAATTTCACAGCTGTTTTCATGCAGTTTGTCTCGTATTTGGTGGCCGCCGTAGGTAAGTGATCAGGGTTGTTAACTCGGCATTGTTTCTACCAAATTACGATTTTGAGTCTTGATTCCAATAAAGCAGTGTTTCTTACAATAAATGTCACGACCCCAAATAAAACAACATAATTTTAGAATTTTTTTGCGTAAAGTAACTTGCTCATTATTATTAAAAATAATAATAATTTAATTGCTTGTATGACGCCTCACCTAGTATGGTGGTTATGACACTCGGCTTGTATTCGAGTTTGCTTGGTTTCGAATCCCAAATAAGTCATAGATTTCGGTAAAAGTACTTTCGTCTGAAATGGATTCCAGTCTCGAATGGAAAGTAGTTTATCCTTTCTGTTCTATGCTGGCATCATCGTCTGTAATAAAAGTCTATATTCTTCTGATCATGCATTGCATGTTTCTGTTCATCTATCTCTAGTCTTTCGTATGTATCTCAGTTTGAAACACGCGAAAACAACAATTGGCTATTTAGATTCTAATTGGGGTATCGATCAAATCTAAGAAATATTTAGGAAGTATTTCATACCACACGGTGTCAACTATTTTTCCAAGTTTTAATACAATAATTAATCAAAAGCACATCCCTTCCCACACACATTGATACTTAAATCTTGTATATGCCATTGTTAATAAAAGATGATCACACACATCTCAAAAGGGAACTCAAAATGACTACACTTAATAAACAGACGTATAATTTATATATTAACATTGTAATTACATTACATAATATTGTTTTTATTTTGTTATTTAAAGTTTCTATATCATGATATTCAAAGCAAAAAACTTATTGCGGATGTTTATTACTTCAAAGCAATAATATACTATTAATCAAACACTTATAGAGGTACCCAAAGCTGTAAAAAAAAATTGGGGTCGACACCTCAAAAAAGTGTGTGTGTGCGATATCGTGTGACCACACGATAAAAGTGATAACTTCAAATTTTGTAATGTTATTTCAGGGATTAGTTTGGTGAATAAAAAAACAACGGGATATTAGTCCTGTCCAATAAAACTATTTATTCATATGTTTTCATTCATAAAGTAATATTTTTTGCAAAATATACAATCATATTAGTGAATTAATTGTATTCTAAGAAGGAAACGATAGGTTTATGGTAGCTGAAATAGGTTATAAATCCTTTAGATTAAAATTTTTTTTTTTAAATATCTACAAAAAAACTTCGCCAAACGCTGTTCCATACTTCCTCGTGCTTCATTTGGATCATTAGACATAATTAAATTTAATTTTGATTTTAAAAAATCAACTAAAGGTTTTGATTTGTCTTTTCAAAAATTTACTTTAAAATTTCCACTTAAAATCATAAGTAATTTGTTCAGAAGACCCGATCCGGCTTAGCGAATTTTGGTTGTAATTTAACAATATTCAATTCCATCCACGAAATAATTTAAGCAAAAGAATAGTAAGACAGGTAGTTGACTGGGAAGAGAGGAATCTAGGTCAAAACCGTTAAAAAGGGATTTAATCAGAAGATTTATATCACCTAATCTCTGACTTATACACTAGCACTTTTGTCATTGCATGGCAGTTTTGTACAAATATATCCGGTGCTGCTGCAAGGAAAGTCTTCTTAATTATATTTTGTTTTATTATTTAAATTATTTAATGTAACTTTTTCTTAATTGTATACTTAATATTGTCATTTTAAATTTTTAATTGTTTTAATTTTCTTTTTAGACTCAAAGTATATTTTAGTGGTATGATTAACAGAACTATTTGTTCATTGGTATTCTGAATCGCTTACAAACACAGATTTTTATTCTATGATCACTGCAATAATGCTAATGATAATTATACTACTTACTTAGTTCAATAAAAATTTGTCCTTTTTCTACATTTTATGTTTAATTTTAGTGTAGGATTTCTCTTTCTCTCTAAGCCTAATTTTTAATTCCTACTATTAGCTCAAACTAAGACTATTCCAAAATTAGCTGTAACTATTTATCTTGCTGGAATTTTCAATCGTTAATAAAATACATTTTAAAGCGCTCCACTGAGCTGAAATGTTATATACACGATTATTTTGAATGTCAATACACTAATTTAATTATAATTAATAAAAATGAATTGATTAAAACTAATTATTCAAATAATTACAAATACAGCCACGTCGGCATCATTTTTAGTGACTTAGTGACCCTTTTGCGACTTGTGTAAAAACTTTAAAAGAGTTTTTTTCTCACATTTTAAACCACTCATTTGAACTGAAATTTTCTATACACTATTGTTTTGGGTAAAAATACTATAATTTAATTATAATTAAAATTAATTGACAAACTAATTATTTAAAGAATTACAGATACAGCCACGTTGATTTCCTTTTTAGCGACATTCGGTTTTTTTCTCACGTTTTTGAGCATTCAATTGAACAGGAATTTTATGTACACGATTGTTTTGGATAACAATACGATACTTTAGTGATAGTTAATAAAAATTAATTACCACTTAATGTTGTGATTATGTCATATGTATATACATATTTTTATATTAATTGTAACTATTTAATAAAAAGTAGCTAAAACAAAATTTTTCTTTGTTGATCTAAGTAGAAATTGACTTAATTGTTACATATATATATATATATATATATATATATATATATATGTATATATATATGTATATATATACATACATATATATATGTATATATATACATATATATATGTATATATATATATATATATACATATATATACATATACATATATATATACATATATATATATACATATATATATGTATATATATATATATATATATATATATGTATATATATGTGTATATATGTATATATATATATATATATATATATATATATATATATATATATATATATATATATATATTGTTTCAAAATGACGTTTCATTTTCATGCTTCAACTAGTATTAAAAAGAATCCCGCATTCATTTCAGTAGAAAGAGGTGGCGGGAGGAGGGAGCCCCACTTAGATCGAAGCTAGGAACTTTACTTTTGCGGCGTATTGGTGTGTGTGTGGGGGGAGGCAAACTACAGCTTGTAAGAGTGGAGGGGGAAAATGTCCATCCTTTCCTTTTTAGGGGTGTGTATATCCGAATGAAGGCAAAAAAAGCCGAATGAGCGTTACAGTCTCGAACGTGATGTTCATTCAAGTTCACTCTTCTGCAAATCACGCTAATAGAAGTTATCACTTCAAAAAAAATTAAAATTAAGAACTCTTACACTAAAAACCTGCCTTGTAGAGGGGTGGATGTATGTAATATCTCTCGATGTTCAAAATTCTTATGTTCGTGTGGCTGTGAAGTTAGGAGAGTGGGATGCTAGCTCATTCTTGCTTTTTGACTTGTGAGGCCTATAGAAAATAAATGCTTTGAAATGCGATGTCAATCAGTGATCAGACAAAAAGTAATGAACCATGAATACTGAATTATTCAATCAAAAGATTCAAACACAAAATTTAACAAAACAAACAAATGACTGTTTATTTTGAGTTGGTTAGTAAAAGGTTTCGCTGTTTTTATTTTATTCGGCTGTTATAAAAACCATGCGTCCTTTAAAATGACATATTTACAATACTTCTAACAAACTCAATTATTCAAAAAGCCAATTCAAATATTTTAAAGCATACCTTATTAAGCAGCCACATTTAACGAGTCATAAGCGGCTGTACTAGTTGATTGCTGAATAATGGTCACTGCATACTGAATAACGGGCGGTGATGGGCGGTGCACGGAATCATTTTGAAGAAATGTAAATTTGAATTCACACTTTCAAGGAAGAGCATATCAGAAATTAACCAACATTTTACAAGAGCTGTAATACATCTTTATAGTTCAAATATTTCAAGCATAATTTATGAAACAGATTGTTTTTAGATAAAACCAGACTTGTAAGACCAGACATAACTTACAAGCAGCTCTCAAAAATCTTATGCAAGTATAACGGCATTTTAAAACTACTTGTACGGGCATGGGTAGCCTAGTGGTTAGAGCTTTGGACTCCAGACTGGAAGGCCTGGGTTCGATGCCTGATGCCACCAAATACCCTCCGAGTACACCCGGAGTACGTGCTCGTTAAATCAGTAGGTTGGAAAGTCCTGTGGATGGTTGCAGCAGAAACCACTGATTCAGGGGGCTAGAGAATATTTCCCTCCCCTCCAGTTTCATGACTAAATTGTAGAGATGGATATAAATGGTGTCGCCATCTGTCGTAAAAAAGTCCAACCTGTCTCAGGCTCTGGCAACTTTATCCCTTCTCTTCGGGAAGGACACGACAACAACAACGTGTACATATATTTTCAACCTTCCCTGATTGTATTATATATCAAGTAAATTTCTCTTCTGAATTCCTTTCCTTAACAACGAGCCGGAAATTTCAAAGGCGCTCACTGGTTTAAATTTAAATGAAAGCTTATAACATTTTAAACATTGGCCTTTACATAACTATTCTATATAAAAAAAAGGTTCTTATTTTCCATTTGTGCTAGTCTTGATTTGTTGTTGCTTTTTTGTGAGGGGGGTTGTGAAAATATTCAGCAGAAAATACTTTTGCATAAATAAACGATTAAACCATCTTGGATTCATATACCTTTCACAATCAATACAAAAAATGATCTATTGTTGACTTTTTCAAATAAGGAAATATAAAAGACAAGCTTTTCCCTATGATTATCGGCTTTCTAATAACATTCGAACACAAAAAGATCACAAAAAGGGGCATTTTCGAACGAAGAATTCGGAATTGAATTGGGAAACGAGCAAAGGAGAGAAAATCTTTGAAGTTATAAACATGAAAATTTCTTTTCAAGTGATAAGAGCTACTTTGAGATGCTCTGATAAGAGTAGTCCAATTTCTTATTTTTTTCCCCCGCACTTCTCACTAGATATCTCCCAACTGCTTCTCCTCCGCCACTCGTTGCCATGGTTACGAAACAGCTCATTCAAACGATAACTATATGTGTGTTTGTGGTTGCACACACACACAAAAACCCAGCCGAGATACGAACAAAATGTGAGAGAATAAACTTATTGTATCTATTGTAGTATATGTGGGAGTGAAAACATGTTTCTGGGTCGCGATTTTTGTTGTTAGCATTTATTATGATTGTATTCATAATTTTATTTTTTTTCGGATATTAATTTTGGGATGAGTTGTGAGATGTAATATTCATTTTTTAACGGGTGTTATAATATAATTTTCTATAGAGAAGAGTTTTTTTTGGAAATGTTTCTAATGATGATCGTTCGCTTTTAGATTATTAGGGATTGTATGATTATTTTTGTTTAGATTACAATAGGAATTGAACGATTTTCGGTTACAATAGGGATTGTATGATTTTGCGTTACTATAAGGATTGTATAGTTTTAGGTTTCTATTAATTATAATATTTCAAACAGTTTACTAATAATTATATGGTTGTTATTTCTAATGCCACCTGCCTCACGTAGTCAGATCGAGGCCTACGAAATTCATCGTGGCAAGGGGCTAGAAGTACACCTGTCGTTGGCCTTGAGCACCATATAGATGACAGTACGATTTAGCTCGGCGAAATCCCCCGAAGGGACGATAGATGGTGACACCACCTATCTCCACCTCCACAATTTCTACATTGAACTGAAGGGGAGGGAAATATTTTCCAGTCCCTGCGCTCGTGACTCAGCCCACAAGACTTCGGACCAACTGATTTAACGAGCCCGTACTCCGTGTGTACTCGGATGGTATTTGGTGGCATCGGGCATCGAACCCATTCCTTCCGGTCTGGAGTCCAATGTTGTAACTACTAGGCTACCCACGGTCGATTATATGGTTACATTTTGTTAATGATTGCACAGTTTTAGATTATTAAAGATTGTAAGATTTTAGTTTAATAATGAATGTTAAGTCTGCTGTCACAGTTTATTAAATGGTTTTAAATTATCAAAATAATTGTGCGTGATTTTAATTTATTGATAATTGTAATTTTAAATTCCTAATCTATAATATTAGATTAAATAAATATTTTAAACTACAGAAACTCCTTAACTGTTTTACTCCTGTTAAAATATTTATCACTGTTAACTATTTTAATTTAAACATTTATTTAATTTATTGTGTATGTGCAATTTAAATAATTTTTCGAAAAAAAAGAATTAATGAATTAAAATTTTGAAATTAAGGAATTCAAGAAAAATAAAGAATTAAATGTTGCCCTGAAACGAGAACTTATGATTACATATGTATATTACTTAAACTTTTTTTAACAAGAATGTTGCGATAAAGAATTTCATTTGATGGATTAGATTTTACAGAACTTGGAACTACGTTTTTAATAAAGGTTTTTTTTACTTTTAAAAAAATGCTGTCTTACTTCTATGTAGAAAAAGAAAAAAGTTACTATCATCACTTCGTGATGTGTAGGGCATGAAATTTTACTTAATTATTTTTAGCAATAGGTAATATTGATTTTCTTCCAGCTTGTAATGTTTTGATCAACTAATTAAATAGTCAATAATCATTTTCTAAAGTCAAAGCTGGATTTTTCATGAAATTTGAGTTTGCAGTATTTTTTTAAGAATCTAGCCCTTTTTATAAAGGGGAGAAGTAAAATTTCATTTTATAACGTTATTTAAATATGCTTATAAATATTTTGATTTATGCTCCCTTTGTGATTTCAGTTAATTTACACAGAAGGAAAAAATATTCAAAATTTTTCCAACATTAGAAACTAAAACTCAAAAATCTTTAGCAGATGACCGCAACGATTATGCAGTTTCATTTTTTTGAGAAAATGATATGACTTAAGGAGAGATATTCGGTTTACTAACACATTGGTATAAAACTCTTAGACTGGAATTAGAAATACACTTTTAACTTAAGATATTCAAATTACAATGGATAATTTTACTTAGTGTTAGTCATTAAAAAAACAACTAAAAATACTTAATGTTTTAGAACTAGTAGGTGAGATAGGGATTTTTTTTCATACTTTGCGGCAGCCTCGTTAAGTTGGTCATGGTCACTAACTCAGGGAGGGCGCTGTATGATTGGTGCCTCGTATGACCTGCCGTGTAGAAGAGGTGGTACACGATAAAATATGCAGTAGCTGCAAGTCCTCAAGTTGGCATGATGTGGAAGTTTGGAGAATGGGTTATCACTCCTGCGTCACCCTCATCATTTGATCATGTCTCAACATTGCGAGATCTGCAGCGGCTTCAAAGTCTGACGTATGTGACAACGGTAGCTGAGTAGTCACGAACGCGTCCTCTCTCGGGTTCGAAACCTAGTGCCGTTGAAGGTCCTCTGTGTACAAGGGCTGATACACATTAAATCTACACAGGCTCAAAGTCCCCTTGGTGCGTGCTTAGATGTTGTCCTCGTCACCTGACCATGGTTAGAGATTACAAGGTCCGTCTCCAATAGCTGTCTTGTTGCTTAACGGTGCGAAGTAAATTCAAGCTAAGTGAGTGGTTAGTGAACAATTAATCAGTCGACCCATTTTTTTCTCACATCTTAAACATATTAAAAAATGTACTCTCGTGAATGTGAAGGACAAATAAGAAATCTTTTAAACATACACCATCAAAGGTTACAGATTTATAAAAAACAATTTGCGAGATTTTTTGAAAACAGTTATTACTGAAAGTAGCACGTCACTGCACTTCACTACAGTTTAAGAACAATTAACATGAAAAACAAATTTTTATTCCATTCCTACTTAGGTCAATAAAGAAAAGTTTTATTTTAGTTACTTTTTATTAAATAGTTACAATTAATATGAATGTGTATAAAGACAGAATCACATTACGTATTAAGTGACAAAATAAGAAGCGATTTTCCTTGCAATTTTTCATTTTCCCTTTTATATAGGGTGTTGGACTCTTATCTTTGTTTGTTAGTACTTATTCATTAATTAAATTTAATTATTCTAATAAAATAGTTCAGTAGAAAAGAAATCACATTCTCAGAAATTAGGCCATTACAGGTAGGATTCGAACTTACGACCTTTGGATTAGATGTCCAACATGGTGCCCATTGCACTTCAAGGACACAACGAACGATTTCCCTTTCTATATAAGATGTTATACTATTATTTTTGTTTGTTTCTATTTATTCATTAATTACATTCAATTAATGAATTAATATTTGAAAAAAAACTGCATTAATATCAAGTGTCCTCCACTACAAGTTTAAAAAAAATGTATTTGATTTGGAATGGATGAACAGAAAGTATTTTATTAACGATTGAAAATTTAAACAAGATTTACATAAATAAATGCACACATATGGGGAGAATGTGAACTATAGTAGGAATTGAAAAAGAGAGAGGTAACTTGCTGATACCGATTTTATGGCTTGATATACGAGTGCATCTATTACTCAAATGATATTTTTTTTAATTAGAAGTTGTTTTGTGCATTATTATTGATTGGAAAGAATAAAATATAAGCCCCAAAAATAAGCATTCTCTTCAAATTGTTCCATGAACATAATACTGACAAACTGGCGCAGTATTTATTCTTGAATTTCATTTATTAATTTATGCTCTTTCTGGATATGTAATGATAAAATTAACTACTAATTTTTCTAAAACGTATTAAAGTATAAATTTTCGTGAATGGTTTAATAGAAGTGGCAATCCATAAACAAAACTATTTGCATTCTATAACTTATTGTGGGGCCTCAATTTCTGAAACAATAGAATAAATTTACTCCAAAATAATGAAATGCAAACAATGATTCACACAAGACCTCTGAGGGATAATCAAGAAGGGGGAAAAAGAAGAGCAATTAACCCTAATTATTTCAATTCCTGCATTCTATTCCGAATGAGGAAATAAAGAAAAAGGCATGCTAATTCATTCTTGCGCTCAAATTGGTTCTATTGTCTCACTTAATTCCTATCCACTATCGATACACTCCTTAACGAAGTGATCATCCAATCCTAGCAGACGACATTACGAGACAAGGGAAAAAGATATTTTTTTCTCCGCCATTTTTTTTGGTTCGTTTTCGTAATTGAATTTACGTGAGAGTTTTCTTTGTGTTTTGTACAACTGAAGCGCTTTTTGATATAAAATAAAATAAAAATTGAACCATTTCTGTATGCATGTATCAGTTTTCAATTATTTTTCTAAACTGAATAATGTACAGTCAAACGCCGAATTAACGAATTTATTGTTTGAACCTGGTACCTTTTCGGTTTCGTAGCTAGACAAATGTGATCACCTTTGTCTGGAGGCTGTTACTGGCTTATTTAGATACCGCTACAAATTCATCGGGACAGAATATTTTATTCATTAATTCGGATTTATTCTTAACAAGGGTGTCAAGAAAAATATAAGTTTTACTGTTTACCTTTTATAAATTCTTTAATAAGCAACTACACCTAAAAGTACCCATTAGTGAACTATGGGTACTTTTAGGGTACTTTTACTCACCAATTAATTGGGAATTATAAAATACTGACTCAGAAATCTTTGGGAATAATTTTTGGTATTAGACTCGAATCAGTTTTTCTTTCTGCTTTCTGCATGTACATCTTTCTGCATGAGGTAAATTTTCAGTTTCCAAACATTAGGAAATCGAACAATTTTGGTAGGAGTTTTATTATAAATGTCTGCCTTCCTGCACAAATTTTCGAAACAAAATTATCTGCAAAACCGTACGCATAATAATAAACCTCACTTATCTTAAGGTACCCGACAACTTTTTATAAAAAAAAAATAGAGACATGGAGACTTATTTGAAGTTTTTAGATTTATTTAGTACATTTTAATAAAAAAAGGCTAAAATTAAGGGAAAAATAAATTATTACGGAAAAATTTGACAAAAAATCACATAAACGGGGCCCTCTCAGTACAAATAGTAAATGAGCAAATTCTCAATTTTTCAAACTTGACGTGTTACTTTGCTATTCCTTTTTGAAATGACCATCAGGTTAAGAGATATTTCAATTTTTACAAAAAACTAGAGCACTTTATCTTAGTTATTATATAAAATTGCTTAAAAGATAGTGATTATATTCACATAAAGAACTGTAAATTTTGTAATAAAACAGTGATTGATGCATCTGAACGTTAAAACACTTCTACTGTTATACAAAATATACACACAAAATTACAGCAAATTGTTTAAGAAATTTTTTGAGAAATCACTGTACCCGTTTGAGCTTTTTGAAGAAAACACATTTCGAGTAAAATGCATTTTAAAGTTTGACATCTTATGTAAAGTTATGGCATCTGCATTTAATAAAGCGCTTGTAGTTTTTGTTCTAATGTATGGAAAATAAAAACCTTGGTATTTTTATAAAGCTAATTAGATGGCCTATGAAATAAAATCATAAAAAAGTGTCAATTTTTTTTTAAAAAATCATGATTTTAGGGTTGCGGATATCTTAAGAAATAGAGCAAATGTTAAAACTCTCTTGAAATAACCCCTGCATTGTGCAGTGGGATAAGAAAGGAGTTTCCGATCTATTTAAAACTGACTCCTGATAGGTTACACTCAAAACTTATCTGCATCTGTGAAGTCTAAAAATGGGTTGCATCCTTTCCTCTCAAAGTTTGCTGAAACAAGAAAAAAAAATTTCTGTTACGCACAAAAAGGAGACGTCACTTGGAAATAAATCCAATATCTTCTAATTCAAACTAATAAAAAAAAGTTTTTGGCTGTCGAAATATAATTTGTTCATTTGGGGTGTTTATATTATTACTAGCCGTTACCCACCCGCTTCACTGGGTATTTTCCGATGTTGTATATATGTATACTGTTTACATATACATTAATTATTGATATCTAGAATTAAGAATTCCATTGTATTGAAAAATATATTTATAGCTGTTACACTCTCGCCCCTTGATATAAAAAGAACATAAATTATAATATCTAATTTCTATTTATATCTAAAATAGAAAGAGAAAGACTGTTTTCGCTCACTTAACCTAACAATCAAGGGGATTTTCACCAAAGCAATTTCAGTGGATCTCTACTCCATAAAATAAACATGCGTGCTAAATTTCAAGTATAATCTAACAGAGCAAAAAACGGAATTTTTATCATCAATACCTCGTTGACAGCATTCTTAGAGGATTCCAATTCAACAAAAGAAGCATGCAAACCAAAATTTATTTTTATAGTCTTAGCAGTTCGAAAACGGGAATTTTGTCTATCAATACGCCCCAATAACTCTCCCCGCTTCCCACTGCAGTTGATTTCCGTAAAATCCATTCTTAGTGGAACTCTATTCAACTAAAGAAAAGTGCTCAACAAATTTCAAATAAATGAGTTAAATTCAAAAACAGAAATTTTTCTATAACACGCCTTAATCCGTCGCAACCTCACTCCTTTGGGGGTCTGTTTTCGCAAAAATCTTTGTAAAAGGAACTTTATTCCATGAACGGAACATACCTTCTAATTTTCAAGCAGGTGGTTGTATTAGTTGAAAAGCGGAAATATTTATCTATTATACGCCCCTTAATCCCCCTCAGTGACCCTTGGGGATCAATTTTCCCCAAAACTATTTTGTAGCGGATCTCTACACCATGAAAGGAATTCGCTTACCAAATTTTAAGACTGTACATTTAATAGTTTAAAATGGTAATAATTATCTATAACGCCCCTTAAGCCTCCGGAACGCCACTTAGGAAACGATTTTCACAAAACCCATCTTATGACAGATCACTACTCAGTGAATGGAATCTGCTTACTCAATTTCAAGTTTTTACGTCTAATAGTTTAAAAAAGGAGTTAATTGCCTATAACGCCCCTTAATTCTCCACAAAGCCACTTGGGTTCAATTTTCACAAAACCCATTTTGTAGCGGATCTGTACTCTATCAAATGAATAATCTTTTCAAATTTAAAGACTGTACGTCTAATAGTTTAAAAATGGAAATAATTATCTATAACGCCCCTTAAGCCCCCGCAACGCCACTTAGGAAACGATTTTCACAAAACCCATCTTATAGCGGATCTCTTCTTAATGAATGGAATCAGCTTACTAAATTTCGAGATTTTACGTCTAATAGTTTAAAAAGGAGTTAATTGCCTATAACGCCACTTAATACTCTACAACGCCACTTGGGAGTTGATTTTGTCAAAACCCCTTTGCAGCGGAACTGTACTCTATGAGAAGAATCCGCTTACCGAATTTCAAGACTGTACATCTAATAGTTTAAAAATGGAAATAATAATTTATAACGCCCCTTAAGCCCCCGCAACGCCACTTAGGAAACGATTTTCACAGAACCCATCTTATAGCGGATCTCTTCTTAATGAATGGAATCAGCTTACTAAATTTCGAGATTTTACGTCTAATAGTTTAAAAAGGAGTTAATTGCCTATAACACCACTTAATACTCTACAACGCCACTTGGGAGTCGATTTTGATAAAACCCATTCTTTAGTGTATCTGTAATCTATTAAAGGAATCCGCTTACCAAATTTCAAGACTGTAAGTCTAATAGTTTAGAAATAGAAATAATTATCTATAACGCCTCTTAAGCCCCCGCAACGCCACTTAGGAAACGATTTTCACAAAACCCATCTCATAGCGGATCTCTACTCAATGAATGCAATCAGCTTACTAAATGTCGAGATTTTACGTCTAATAGTTTAAAAATGGAGTTAATTGCCTATAACGCCACTTAATTCTCTACAACGCCACTTGGGAGTCGATTTTCACAAAACCATTATGTAGGGGATCTGTACTCTATGAAAGGAATCCGCTTACCAAATTTCAAGACTGTACGTCTAATAGGTTAAAAATGGAAATAATTATGTATAACGCCCCTTAAGTGCCCTCAACGCCCCTTGGAGGTCAATTTCCGTAAAAATCATTATGTATAGAATCTCCACTTTAAGAAAGAAATCTGTGTACCAAGTTTTTCACGACTGTACATCTAATAGTTTAGTAATGGAAATAATCATGTATAACGCCCCTTAACACCCCGTAACACCCCTTGGGGTAGAACTTTGCAAAATCCGTTCTTAGCTAACGTTTACTCCATGAAGGGAACCTACCTACCAAATTTCAAGTCTGTAGGTTTAATAATTCCGGAGACACCGTGATTAGTCATTGTGGGAGTGAGTGAGTCGCTTTTCTCCTTTATATATATATAGATTATATTGTCTTCATTTTAATTGGGAGGGAGAAAAATGAGCTAAATCACGAAATTCTTTAAATAGGGGTTCGCTAAATTAGTCAAAGTTCTTACGCTTTCTGTTTACTACTTTGAAACATTAAATCCTTATAACATTCAAATACATCTTACTAAGTCAGTCTCATAACAAAATTTTACAATATTTGAAGTAATAGATAATGAAAAAAGTATTGAAGTGAAAGTTATTCAATTTAGATCTATTTGTTTGAGAATTATATATCGAAATATAACAAATCGCGAAAATAAAGAATCTGATGTTATTAGAACATGTATGTCACTCGATTAATGTTAAACATGAATAGGTCTTTCTTTTGACTAGCATTCTTTTAATATTTCATCATAATTAGGGAGATATATTCTTACTTTCCATCTAAAATTCTTGGTAGATGTAAGACCACATATATATTTTTTAACTGGATAAAGTTTTTGAAAAGAAATTATTGAATCTTTTATGTGTTGAGAATTTAAATTTTAATATGATCTATAAAGTAGTATCTATTTGTAATTTATATATGAATTACATTTTAAAATAATAAATTAACAATTCTAACTCTGTTTATACTATAAATATTACAAGAAAGATTGCATTCACTAATATTGTAGGCTTTTCGCATGAATTACATTTACTAAAAAAGCTTAAAGTTTCTTTTCGTTTAGCTAATTTCAATTCTAATTAAATTTGTATTTTACAGAAACTGAAAAGCGAAAGCCTTTATTTTAGATTATTATTAAGAAGCTATATTTTTTGCATTGTTTCTCCTTCAATTTAAATAAAAATTTTAATTAGATTTCCCTGTGAGTTTTCTCTTTCTTTTATTTTTAAAAAAAGTTAATTCCTTTTTAGTTCTTTTTTCTATAATCATAACTGATTATTCTTTTTTAAATCTAGAATCTGAGATAAATGAAGAAAGAAATGATTCCCATCATTATTTCCAAAATATTTTCTTTTTTTACCCAGGCAATCATATTGTGGTGGAGGGGATTTTAAGTAAGTGAGGTGCTAAAATTAATATGTTGTTATCGCCATTTAAATGGACATAATATTGGGATTCGTACAAAAATAATCTGTGTATAAAGATAATTTCTTTTTCTCTTTATACGCATTATCTTTCGGGTTACTGGATTACTAAGTACATTGTGTATTAGGTCTGAGAGTTGTGAGGTTGACTACATAAAAAACTAAATAACATGAGCTTTTCGTCATTCCAAGTCTGCATTCTATTAACCATTGCTCTTGTACCCACGTGTTGCTACACAGAGTTTCGTTAATTTAAATCTAATTTGCAAGTTTTCCCGGTTCTTGCATATTTATATTTATCCCTTTTTTCTTCCCCCACAATCTCATTATTCTAAAATATTATTCACAACTTACATATTTTATTAGCCTGCTTATTTGAGCAGTCACTGCCAAAGTTAATAGTAAACCAAGGTTATTTTATGTTCAAGTAAAAAATACCTCTTATGTGTTTCCACGCAGCGAAACAGGCAACTTGCTACAAGATGTCTTTTATCTCTTTCCAGAAATTTTTTCCCCACTTTTATCAATTCTCACTATTAGTTCACTCTCTCCCTCTATTTATTTATTTATATATATCTGGTTCAAATTTTCAATCGTTAATAAAATACTCTTTCTAATCATGTATTCAAGTAAAATAAAACTTTATTTAAAACTTTTAGTGAATGTGACTCTTGATGTTAATAAAGTTTTTTTTTTCAAATATTATTTCATTAATTAAATTTTATTTTTTAATTTTAAATTTCGTCTGCGTTATTTCTGTCGAAGTTACAACAGGATGAAACAGATGACACCAGTACGTTTTTATAACGAAGTAGGAATTGACTTTAAAAAAAAAAGCTTTTTATATTACTTGCTCCTCACATCTTGGATTAGTGTCTAAAAGGGAAGATATATCCTCGGCCAGCAAAATAAGGCTTATCCTGAATGGAATCAATCGAATAAGAATGTGCCGCATCAAGGGGCTTCCAAAAATGCGGACACTACTCAATGTATTCAGCGGCTTGACAGCTAACAAAATTATCTTTTCCGGAAACCCTAACGCGGACGTGACGTTTCTATGGATTCTGTCCCTCGCCCCCATGAATTCGGACGACTCGGCAAGGGGGAGAGTAATATGGGGGGATACTATTTCACGCGTGTGACAGTTCTGCCTCTCTGCACTTCAATGGACAGTTCCACGCAGATCGCTTTTTATATATATATATTCTATTCTATTCCATTCACATATTGAATATTCGATTCAAATATCGGGGGATGAATCCACTATTATATTCTGCGCTGACAAGTGAAATTCTAAAATGTGCATCTGAATGCCAAACGATAAGTATTTTTAGATTTTCTTTTGGATCAGGTGTCATGCGAAAAACAATATTTGAAATTCCAGAAAAAAAACCCCTTTTTTTTAATGCTTGAAGGAATTGTTTGGATTGATTCAGTAAATACAAATTTAAATAAATGTATTTATAAGGGTAAATGTTTGAAAGATATACCTGAATGAGGGATATTTGCGACATTCCCCGTTCAAAGGAAGAATTACTAGCCATGCACCCTGTTTGAGGAATTTAACACAAACATCGTTTTCGTTCGGTGTTTTTTTTAATGGGCGTGTTATTGGTGGGTGAATGAATGAGGTATTTTGAATTTTAATGGCGCAAGGGCCAATTTCGTCCAAGCTGCGCCAAACACTCCTTTAAAAAATGAGAAAAAACTTTTTTTTAAAAAAAATTCATAAAAATACCTACACACATGCATATTCATATATGCATGCATACATATATATTATAAAAAGACTAATGAAAAGTACGAACCAAACCAAATATAAAAATCCAATTTTTAAAAGAAAGGCAAATAGATTTTGGTGGAAGGAGTGAGGCATTATTAATTAAATATTTATTCAATAAAATAATTTAAATTAATAGGTGTATTGAATAGAATAGAAAATTCAATTTATATAGAATTTCATTCTTTTTTTAAAAAATCTATTTGACATTTTTTTTAATTATTTCAAAATATTCAGCAGAATCCTACATTAATAACTGACGAGTAACACGAATCTTTTGCATGAGATTGAAAATAAAAAGCATTGATAAAATTATTGTTTATCAAATGCATCTTTAATAAATGGTGGAATAAAATATATAAACATACTTATAAATATCAAGCATATATACCGAGGAGGCAAATATTCCGACATGAAGAAGTTTGATCTCTGAGCTCCGTTTTTATAAAATCCCAAATGTGATATAGAAAATTAAGGTCCCCTGTTAGGTAGCCAAGGCACCGATTGGAATGGATCCTTATGCTCCTGGAGTTCTAGCCTTTTGAAATGGAATGCTGTCTTGCTGGAAGATTACATTTCCAGTTGGGAAAACAGACTTCACATGTAAATGTGTGAATGATCCGCACTCGTGCTCAAATAGTCTACAATTTTCACACCTTCCATCAGAGCTCGAGTTCGCCATGAGAACATTTGTGAGAGGCTTGAACCTCTCTCTCGGGCACCTATGTGTGTGGGATTTAGCGAAGAAACACTCGACGTGATCCAATTAATCTATTTAATTATCACACAAAAAGCACTTCCCTCAATGCTAACCACGAAAGTGGAGCAACGACGGTAAAACGCAAACGATTGGGAGACTAACAAACTTGATCTTTATCTTAATAAAGGATCTAACCTATTATCCGATTTAATCCAATATCAATTTAATCTTAGTGAACAATCGTCGTTTTAAAGTTTCCTCCTAATAAATCTCAAATCCCAATAATTCTAATATTATACCTTCAGTAGCAATCTCCCCTGACTCGAGTATATCTTCTCTCCAACTCTCTCCTCAAGCTAGAAAACCTCGACTATATATAGTGAGTTAATTTAAATATCACGATTCTCTTCTTCCGAAGGCTTGGTTATGAATAACGCGAATTGATAGCCCAAAGATTTCCCGAGAGGATTAATTGAAGGAGCGCGTATAGATCCGTCACTCATTCTCTTAAGCCTGGGTGTCTCAAACTGTGGGACGCGCCCCCGTTGAGGGGCGTAATAACTCTTCAATGGGAGCGCGAGCCTATTGAAAAGTTGAAAACTAAAGATTATTCAAAACATTATAATTTATTGAAAATAAGCAAACAAAATACTTTCTGACATGATAAGATATAAAATACACATTGACACTGATAGAATACACTCTTAAAAGTATCAGTGCTTCACAATATAATTTATAATTAATTTAACAATACTAAGTTAAGAACAATTTTGATAATTACCAGTAACCCCCCATGGGCTTGTATTAACACTTATCTTGAGGATTTGTGTAGGGTTTATAATTAATTCCTTAACTGCCGATTAAAAGTTACGCGGTTTGGTTCCCAATTCCACGGTTTTCCACGTAGACGCGCATATTTTAATGGATTTTTTTCGGGGGGTGGAGGAGAAAAGAAATAAATAAGCAAAATCCTCTGAAATAAGTAAATCCTTTTCAAAGGATTTACTTATTTCAGAGGATTTTGTCAAGGTATTCCAAAGCCTTAGGAATAACTTTATGGATACAGTGCACAAAATGATCGTACTTCGGAAAGACGTATATATCCGTCCAGAAGAGGCTGAGAGCGAAACGTTCATATACGTTGGTGGCATATAAGAGGTTAAAGTCGTACTAAAGCTTAAGTGTCAAAGTTCATTGAATTCAATACAATGTTATTGTATGGAGGGGGGTGATGAAAAGGATGATTGAATATTGGGTCGCGAGTCTTGAAAGTTTGAGAAGCACTGTCTTAAGCACAGTGTCGCCCCCAATCTGCGAACACTGAGAAAGTTCGACTGCGGATGCCCTCGTACAACCGTTGATTGGATGAATGAGAAAACTTGATTCATCCAACCAGGAAAATATCTTCCCCTTATTTAAGGCCAAGGGTCAATATGTTTCAGAGCCCAATCTCGGTGTAGTTGGCAATGACTAAGGGTCAATAGAAGCCCACGTAGGGGACGTTTGCTGTGCAGCCCCATATCGAAAAGTTTCCGCTCAACGGTTTGTTCGGAAGCACTTGCATTTGTACCTGCCTTGTATTGAACTTAAAGATGAGACACTGTTTGCCTCCTATTTTTCTTACCAAACGAAACAATTTTTGACATCCTTTTTCTTCGATGACTCGTGGACGTCCAAAATTTAGATGTCTCCTTCTGGTGTCACCACTATTTATCCACTTTGCATAAATACTATAAACAGCAGAGAAAAAACAACCTACAAATGATGCTGTTTGGGAGAAACTCATTCCGGGTCTTCAGGCCATTACACTCTGTCACCTGTTGAATTCTCTTAGACTGGCTGTCTTTCCCCACACTCTCAAAAGTAAGTGCAGGAGTTACATTTTACTTTCTACGGCGGCAATGAAATACCATTCTCTTTTGATCGAGTGCTCCCATGTCCTCCACAAAAGTTCATTGAAAAATGTGGAGGTGTTCCAAATGTTTTGGCTCGATGGCTTAAATATCTAAATATATAAAGAAGATAAGAGACTCGCTCATTAAGATGTCTCCCGAACTATTAGACCTACAGACAGGAAATTTGGCATGTATTTTCATTTTAGGATTTTGAATCAAAGGTGAAAAGTTATCACAAATATAAAATAAATATTAAAAAGTAATATAAAAAAATTAAATCAATTCCTACTAAGGTCAATAAAGAAAAACTTTATTTTAGTTACTTTTTATTAAATAATTACAATTAATATAAATATGTATATACATAGGATAAAATCACAATATTAAGTAGCAAACTAGAAAGCAATTTTCCATTCTATATATGGTGTTGAATTATTCTTGTTTGATGCTACTTATTCATTTATAAATCACATTCTCGGAAAAAAGGCTATCCAAGGTAGGGTTTGAACTCACGACCTTTGGATTAGAAGTCCAACGCGCGATATCCATTGCGCTACAGGGACAGAATGAACGATTTTCCTTTTTATACAGGGTGTTGGACTATTTTTTGTTGGTTACTATTTATTCATTAATTACATTTAATTAATTAATTAATGTTTGAAAAAGTGTATTAACATCAAGTGTCATCCGCTACAAGTTTAAAAATTTTTTTGAACTTGAGTGGATGAATAAAAAAGTGTTTCTTTTACGAATGAAAACTTGAAAGATATATATATATATATATATATATATATATATATATATATATAGATCCCTATATATATATTTATATATAGGGAGAATGTGAACTATTAGTAGAGGAATGAAAAAAAAAAGAATAACAAAATAGTAGATATTATAATTTAGACCAGTATATCTGAATTCAATTTTAAGCTATTCAAGTTATAATATTTTCATATAAGTTTTAAATTGAATTAGAAAACTAATATGATTTACATAATTGTTTATCTTAAATAATTGCGAATCTTTTTAACTGTGCGAAGTTACTTTGCTAATGGATAACATTGTATTTTTAGTTTTTTAGCAAAATCAGATGTTTATTTTGTTAGTAATGTGCTATCTGACTGTGACCATACACAATAAAACCTTTTTATAAAATTTGTTTTACTTTTTCCGAATTTGAAAATCTTTTTATTCAGTATATTGTAGTATATTTGACGGAGGAGGAGAGTGTCTTCGCAATGTTCAAATAGAATTGTGGATACAATCCTAGATACCATTAGAGATCCATTAAATGTAATAACTTGTCTTAGTCATTAGATTATGGTACAGAATCACGCGATCCAACACTAATAACCATTATTCCCTTCTATAGCAACATTAATTCTAATCATCAAATAAGTAATAATTTCGACTCCATATTTTTTTGCTTTTTCTTCCGATAAGTATAATGCTTTTTCCTAAATGGTTAAGATTAGGAAGCGTGCGATTTCATTATGTTTTAGTTAAACCAAAAAACTCTTAGAAATAATAAGTATATATTTCTGGTCGCGTTGAGAAAAATTATTTTTGCAAACCACGCACAAGTTGCCAGTGAAGTTTGATGTAGATTCTCTGTCGTAGAAACAAAAATCTTTAATTTATATAAATTTTTTACAATGTTATATAAAACTACGAAAAAGTATTTAAAATCAAGTACACTGTTTAATTTTTAATATTTAACGTATCTGTTTTCATTTATGTATTTTCTTTCGTATATTTTAAGTAGAAATGTATGTACAATCTTTTTCAGTACATTTAATACGTTATTTGGTTAAGAATTACCTAAGCAGACAATTTTTTATATGAATTTTCTTACAGATGCTTTTCTTCATTTTATTCAACATATGATACAATGGTGGTTATGGTCACAAAAAGGTGTCTGGAGTTGCCAAGTCGAGGTTTCGAGTCCTGATGCCGCTGAAGACTCGCCATGTAGAGGACCTTATGCACAAAGAATCTGTTGTATATAGAAGTCCTCACGTTGGCGTGGTGGGGAAGTTTGGTGAGTGGATAAAAGCTCAGGTTTCATTCTTATCTTTTGACCGATGTTCAAAACAGTAAGGTACAAGGCCCTCGAGTAGTTTAAAGGTGGGATTTTAATAGACTCACTCATTTCTCAGCATATTAAAAATATAATAAAATACTCTTATTGCACTTTTATATCTCACTGCATAGAAAAATAAGTTCGTAAAATGCAGACTCTCTGAATTCTAAAACATTTGACTGTCACTATTGCCTTCAGAAATATAAATTCCCGATCTTTTGCTTGTTTGATGCATCATTTGTATGCCCCTGAATCAGCTTACTTCAAAGTCGAGGCATTTTGAAAAGAGTATTCAATTTGTGTTAAAAATCAGTTTAATACGAGGGCCTTACAGGAAATATGCTCCATAATGTTTTTTCACACGTGAAATTTATTTCTAAAAAATACACCATGACATCATAAACTACATACTACTTCTTGTAGTGTGCAATCAGTTTGTAGATATTACTCTGGTAAAAATCGAGAAACTGCCGTGAAAACAATTGTTACTCAGCCTGCTCCACATCAGCATTGTTTTGGAAGTTACGACTCGAGAGTGGGACTTTTTTTCAGGGAATATAGATGCGAGAGAAAAATCAATGGCACAATTTTGTTTTCTTAGGGATGCTTAATATTCTACTGTCTGCCTTCTTTCGCTGAACATGAAAGAAAAACTACCAAACATTTGGCTAGCCATGACCATCATACACGGTGAGTAGGCATTCATGGCTGATTCAAACACTAGTTCCACATACCCATTTATACCACGTGACCGCGGTAGCCTAGTGATGAAGGTAAAAGACTCGTGGCTGGCGTGTTATGAGTTCGAGCCTTGTACCGCTTAAGACTCACCATGTAGGGGAGAGATGCACATTTAATCTGTCAAGAAATCAAATGTCCTCCCAATAGTGTGGTAGGGTAGTTAGGAGAGAGAGTGGCAACTAAGCTGTTGCCCTCTTCACTTGACCATGGTTCAAAATGATGAGGTCCTTCACCAAAAGCCCTCGCATAGATGAAGAGTGCGACGTTAATATTCACTCGCTACGCATTTCTTTTGGTGACTTTGTTGTCAACAGACATTTGCCTACCATCATAGTTTGTCTCAAAGAATATCGGACAGGCCGGTCTGCTGCTGTTCTCTCTTCTTTGAAGTTCTGCACATGTGTCGTTTTACCAACGATGAACCAGCACCGGATGTGTGATTCTCTTATTCATCTGGTGTACCGTCTTCCCTTTGAAAAAAAATGACAAGGCTTACGTTTGGAACGTCCCTCGTATTTTTTCCTTACATTTGTATATTTTTACCACATTATGTCTTCCTTTATTTTTAGTATATCTTTATTTTTAAATAACTAAATGGATATATTTATAACAAAAATTAATACATTTATTTTTGACAGACAGTTTAAAAATATAATTAAAGACGACGGAAGAATGACTCAGTTACAATTCATTCTTCCAATCTAGTAGTATAAGTGAAGTAATTATAATAATTCTGACAAAGGTGTGCCTTGAGATGAGAGTGAATCAACTAGTGATAAGTATACGTGATGTGGCCAGATACGAATAATTTCATTTTAAAATAAATTAATTGCGTACCTATTCCTAGATTTCAGAAAATCAGTTATTACATGAAAAAAGATTGTGAAATGCTTAATTTAAAATATTTTTAAAAAGCAAAAAAAAATCGCTTTTATATTTGATTTTTTTTTTGAGAAAACCTAAGATAAAATAAGATAAATGAAGAAAATAAAGATCAAACATTGAAAATAATCTATACTATCTCAAATGAAAGAACGAAAAAGAAAAATAATTATGCAACGTTTGGAGATTATAAAGTTTCGCAGATTTAGGAGAGAAACTTACTCTTGAAAATAATAAAGGGAGGAGAGGGGGAGTTTCCGTTTCTCATTTAATCTCCGCCAAAAGTTCTTTTCAAGAAATATATTCTCAATGAAGCTTCGAATCCCAAAGCAGTGCAAAAGATTATATCCAGAGCCAGGACAAAAAAGCTACTGCAGTTCTTTCCATTTTTTCCAGTTATTTTTGATGAAATCTTTTCATTTTCACTAGAAGTGAGGCTTAAGATATACAATCCTCTGTTTCCAAAATACTCTTAAAAATCCTATGAAGCTTCTATTATTTTTCTCAGAAAAAAATATTTTATCAGCCTTATTTTTTTCCTGATAAAAAAAAAATTGAAAAATAATTTTTGAACTGTCCCTTAAAGTGCATTTTTAGTGATTTAGAAATTTTTTTTATCAGAGAAAATATTTCCTGATCGTACGATATGCAATGACATAATTAGAGAATAATTATATCAAAAAAGAATATTTAAAAAACGAAAAAATTCAAGAAGTGTATTCCATTGTTCCTCAAGTAAAACAATATTAGGTAGATGTGATGATGAAATTCCAAACTTTTATCGTAATATTTTGACGAAGATTTACGTTTGAATTAGTAACGAATATAAAGCATTTATCAAAGCGAATGTACTGTAAACAAACTGGAAATTAAAAATATCTTACTTTAATTCTAATTTTAGTCATAAAATTGGCGATAAACTTTTTTTAAAATTGGAACTAGAAATAATGTTATAAATTTAGTGCGGTTTCTTCAGAAATATAACTAAAAAAAATGACGCAGAAAACTAAGAAAAGAAACTATTTACAGATCATGAAAACAAAAATAGAGGCATTACTTTTATAACTTCTAATGAAAGGTTCACTTCTGTAGGGAAGCATTGCTTTCGCGAATATTTTTCCCAATAAAAATAAAAAATAAAATAACATAACTGAAGAGTACACAGTTCTTGGATCAAAGATTCAATTTTTCTCACGACATATTTTAATTCTGGCTAACAAATACGGAAAAATTATTTGTATACAATAATTATTTATGCTCAGAAAAATGATACATATGCATAATGTAGAGTATTTTTGATTTAAAATTTTTTTTTAAATATTTTTTTTAAAAGTAAAACTTAATTCAAACACCTTAGTTTTTTTTATTCCTTGGATGCCTGAACTTTGAAATAAATGCCTAAATGTTGAGATTCGAAAATAAAAATAATGGGGAGATTTCATTTAAATTCAACTATTTGTATGAATTATTGAAATTTTGATTGATTTTACTCAAAAATTGTAGAAAATACGATCATAACTAAAACTAATTATTGCAGTTACTCCACCAGATTTGATGCATGTTCATCTGTATTTTTTAACATAAGTATTTAAATGTTTATTGAATTCCTGAAAAAGAAACTTAAAACCACAAATTAAAATGTTGATCTCGTACGTAACAGAAAAACGAAGATTTTCCCCCGTAGAAGTTAAAAGTTTTGTTTTTGTGAAACTAGTATGAAATGAAGCTAAGTTCACGTTATTTATTTCAACTGCACATAATCTCATTTAGACGCCGTATTTTGGTATAATTTGTATTTTGGTGTGAAAGGTACACCTTTTACTCTTTTTAACGCATATTTCATTTTGAAAAAAAATTAACATATCATCTTAAAATGTTAGTTTTTATTGGAAAAAATCGAATTCAATTATGTGCAATTTTGGCTGCATTTCATACTTGACAATCTAATAGCTACCTGTCTCATTCTACTACTAAGCATGCATTAAGATTTATTTCATAAAAAATCTGATTTATCATTTAATTAAATAACGATAACATGTTTATTTTTGTAGTATTTTTGTTCTAGTTATTTATATATATAATTCGAATTTCACTAAAATATCAGCAAAACTAGTGATTTTATCTATGTTTATACATTGAAACAGAAGGGTTTTTTCCCACGTAGATTAACTCCATTGCTATTAGTAAAAATACAACTTCATCGTACAGAAAAAATCATCTGAATTAGGTTTAATAAAGCAAAATGTGTGTGTGTGTGTGTGTTCAGCACAAGCGAAACAATAGGTGAATAGTAGCAATTTGTAGTAGTCAATCACGTGGTTATTTTTAATCGCTTACTGCCGTTGCTATAACATATACATTTGAACTGTTTTATTGTTTAATAACGCTAATGGTCCAACTACATGTTTTTGAAAGGAAAATAAAATAGAAAAAATTATTCTTTAATCACACAAACACTTTTTTAGCTTAAACAAACCCTTTTACTTGTATAAAATTTATCAGGCTTAAATTATACGATTTTAGTGTTCGAGTACCAGGTATAACACATAACTTCCTTAAAATAGAATTACAAGCTTTGAAATAATTAAATCAAAGCATTCGTTCTTGAGTAGGTGGCAAGTAGGAGGCACATAAATTGATTTGAATGCGGTGACGTCATTTTATGAATCTTGCATTCGAAAGAAAGCATCCGTAACTTCTCTCTCTCTTTTTTCCTTTGAATATATTATTGGAAAGAAGACTCGTGGAAAATGCAAATGTTTCATTCATTTCTTCGGTGCCCTTTTCTTGTATTTTAATTACCTGTCAATAACAGAGAGCCCCGGGAGCTTGCAGAAAATGGGTTTATTAAAAACGGTGTCAAAAATACTTTGTTTAAGTCTTTGAAATGATTTGGAAAGAGAACGTGTAATTTTCAGTGTTTTTGTTCGGTGTAAAAGCGATATAAAGCAGTCAATTGAAGTAATTTTTAGATTTTGTTACCATCTCCAGAGACTCTGTTAGATTTCTTTTAGTAATGCATGAAGTGAAGTGATTATTAATGATAATTTTTTTTTGTTCCTGAATATGGCAACATCTTAGTCGCCCATATATGGCGACCTTGACAGGAATCGAATATTGTGTTATGGAATTGTTTCAGAGATAGATATAATGTTGTTCAGGATAGAATAAAAATGAAAACCGAAACAACCAGCCGTTATGACCAGAATAATGCAAGTTATCGGAAAGCACGAATTGGCTTGTACAATAATCAAGCCAAAAATGTAAACATCATTCTTACTTACAATTTGCTTTGTTTTCCCTATCCTCTGTTGGCGCTGTGAGAAATTTGCTTTTTGGAATTCTTTCACAGCAATATTTTGAAAAAGAAATTGCATCTTTAATTGTTCCAGAAGTCTTTAATTAATTAACCCATTAATCTTCAACTAATTCATGTTAATTATTGAATTATTCGTTGTTTAGAATTACCAGGAAACTGTTGGGAAAAGAGTTACTTCCGTTGTTGGGGAATGACAGGACAATTTCCATTTCACTTGCAGCTCTGGTTCTATTCCATCCATTCTGGAATCAAAAGTCTTCTAAATGTGGACATTAATTAGGCACTCACCACACAGGTAATTAGAGTAGAAGTAAAGTCTAAATCAGTTTGAGATAAGTACAGGTCATTTTGAAGCAGGTGACTAGTTTTAAACGGACATTTAAAACTCTTGAAGAGTTTCTCAAACTTCCTAATTGTTAACCATGTTTCGGAGGGAGGTCAATTACTGATCATACAGAGTTTCTAAAAGGTAGTTAACGCTGAGGATTATTCGGAATCGTGGGTGAATGAGATGATAAGGAAGGAGAGGAAATTCTCAGTTACAAAGCTTGAATATTTATTGGGCATTTTGAATGCTATTGAGTGGAAGTGATATGGCTTAAAATAAAATGTTTTTTGGGAAAACGAAAGATTTTTATTTATTTATTTGTATTTAGAAGTCGGTTGAATTTTTCATGAAAGACAGAAATGTGTTTTTGATAAGAAAAATAAACGAAAATAAGATGCTTCCTTTCGTTTTCGTACATGAAATGTAAAACAATAGTATTTCATCTGCTTCTAATAAATAATTTATAATATCGAAAGAAAGAAAGAAAAAGAAATGTTTATAAAAATCTATAGTTCAGCATTTACCAGTTTCAGATGAAGGTATTTGGAAATTAGGAATCTTCTTTTTAGATACTAGTTGGAGATTATACAAAGAGGTTCTGATGAAAGAAACTCCCAGGTTAAATAAAACTGATCTATTCGATGAGAAAATTGACAAGATTGAGATGCCTTCTGCCCAGATCAGAGCCATTGCTTATGAAACTATTGAGAGAAGATATCTCAATAACCTCTTGGTCCTTGTTTTCGCCGATGGATCCATGAGCGAGGTACTGGAGATGATGCATAAGGTCTATAAGGCAGTGGAAGTTGATATGAATTTTAATGAACAAGTGGAGGCCATATTTATTGCTTTGAATGAATTAAGTGCTCGGAAGAGAAATTTTCCGCTGGCTGTTATTTTGTCTGTTAGAAACAATACATTTTCACTTCCGAATGAATTTATGAATGTAGAAAGATTCTCAACTCTCTGGCTGACTCAGTTGTCTTGCAGTGAATTCCTGCTGATTGTAGCATCGAAGGAATTGTAAACGGCAATTTCCTGGCAAAGAAGGGAACGACTGTTCTTCAATCCACTAATAACCATATGACTTTTAATTCTGAAAAACTCCAAATCAAATTAGAATTTAAGAGGAAGTTTGCCCCCTACCCATCAAATGAAGGGAGGGTCTCACATGTTTAAAGCCAGTCATTCCAGATTTCTCTAGATCTGCGGCTGTAGCGTTATTTCGTCTTTTGACTCGACGCGATTATTTGAATGATCATCTTTTTAAAATTCGACTTAACCCTTTTGCGGGCACAAAGCAAAAATATACTTTTCTGTGATTAAGTACTTAATAAATGCAATGTTCTCATCCTCTATAAACATTATTTAGTCAGAACAAAAATATCTGATCAGGTTTTTTCCCCCTGAGTGATGGCTAGACGTTACAGCCACCACGCGCTTAAGACATTTATCTTGATTTCAGGAGAGAAATAATGAATCATATTACAATAAACTTCTTATGAAAAATTAACATTTATTCTCTAATGACTATTTAAATAACAATGAAATACAAAGTAAAAGTGTAATGAAATAACAATGGAATATTATTGTGTAGTATAGAATACTTACTAAAATATACATTGAAATTGGTATATATCCACATTATACATTTTATTTAATTTAGTTTTGAAAGTTTGAAATAAAGTAATATTTTTGAGAATTTAAATTAATTATTTCACAAATCTGGTGAGCTATTTACTGTGGAACTTTTCAAAGTAAGTAGGAACATTTGTATGAATGGATCGACACAGTTATCGAGAGCGATGAAGGTTTTTTCTGTTATTGCAAAGAGAACATCTCCTGTTCAGACCAACTTCTGTTTTGACTTTCTCAAGAGGAGGAAGAGCGAAAATTTCAAGGTGATTTTTCTGTTCTATGTGGGCAGTGAATAGAGCCTTTATCCACATATAAAAGCTTTCCAAAAAAACCTAAACAAAATCTTCTTTTTTTCATTGCACATTTGCTTAATTCATTCAGATGAGAGAAAAGTGTACTTAAGATTTGTCGACATTTTTTTCACAGATCAGAAATTTTATTTGTATTAATCAAAATACAATTTGTAAATTTACACCCAGAAACACTGTTTCTAACTACCCATCAAAGGACATTAAATGTAAAAAAATGTATTTTGCCTCCCTCTATATTGATTTGTATGCGTTTTAGTTTTAATTAAAGTCTGTGGATAGACTAAATATCCTCCGCCCGCTGGTAGAAAAAATTTTAATACATGGCTAGACCTATTAGCCACTGCCTGCGAAAGGGTCAAGGACATTTCAGCGTCTACTCTTTGTAACTCTGGACAGTCCATGGATAAAAACTATATTGACGAATGCTCTGCACTAGTATATTTTAATTCTGTTAAGTATTGGGAAGCAAGATCGAAACTATTGACCTAATGACCAAATGTCAGGAATTTGTATAAATAAAGATAAAGCTAATCTTATAAAATGACATCAAAATCCTCACACAAGTATCTACTTAACTAAATAAAAGAAATAGAGATACAGAAAAAGCTAATAGTTTGTACTAATATCAGTCAGTTAAAAAATCCCTAATTATCAACGAAAAACTAAATATCAATTACTTCAAATAGTTTCAGACTAATTTTTTAGTTATTCAACCTTATACTGTGTGTTAACTTATGAAAAATATGGGGAGGGATGGGATTTGAAACGTGTATATACACTTATGTCCATAAATTAAGGTTAATTCAAAATCCCTTGGGAATCGACCTCTGGACTAAAGATTTCATCTGTAGAATGATCACAAACATTTTAAACAAAATATGCAAATTAGAGGAAGCCTTGGGATGGCACCGACAATACGTCACATTGACGAGATTGTAAAAAAGGGATGCATAAGAAATCTTGACAAGAAGTGAAATTGTTCACAAGGATTTTGTAATCCACTCAGTGACATATCCTAATAGTTATGACTCAGAAGGCGCATTTGGATGTATTTTACGTTGTAAAATTATAGGCCACCTTGAAATGCAGCGTACTCGGATGGAAGTATTCTAGGAATTTGGAATTGCCCACAAGGTGTCATGTCTAGTCTTTGACATTGATTCAAAAATGAAGGAAATGTCAGTAGACGTTACAGGTCAGATCGCTCCCAAGTTACAAGGCTGAATGAAGACCGATATTTGGCCATAAAAAACAGGCGGGTATCCGACCTGTCTCATCAACTATCTGCAGCCACATGTAGCACAGATTCAAAAAATTTCCTGAACAGACATTTGCGACTTATTGCTCTATATGCTCGCAGGATTCTCAGATGTGATCCGCTAACAACAGCTCACTGTCTCTAAAGGTTAACCTGGAGTAGAGAACATGCAATGTGTGTGTGCGATCTAGGTTTAGATGGAAGTTTGATTCCCGTCGGACTTTCATGTGAAAACCGCCAGGTACCCGTCACCTACAAGGCATTATCTTTGAAGGGCATGGTTATGGTGGAGTAAGATTGCTCGTTTGGGGGAAATTTTAAAGTGGCTCCAGAATAGATCTGCATGTTCAAATCGGAACCATTACAAGTCAAATGTATAAAGACAACATTCTGTACCACATTTACTTTTGCTTAGGGGTGACATGAGCACAGAATTTGAATTTATGCATGACAACACCCGTCTTCACCAAGCAAACATCGTGAGCGAATTCCTTCATTCTGAGTTTATTACACCAATAAAATGGCCAGCATTCTCACCTGGCTTGAAACCGGCACAGCATGTGTGGCATAAAATTGGCAAACGAAATTCAACCCTCCAACTCCCTTCTACATGTAAACAGAAACTTCGTAGAGCATTGCTTGCAGAGGGGAGTAATCTTTCACAAGAATCAGCTCGATAATTTAATATTCAGAATGCCTAGGCTTTACACGAATTGTATTGCATCGTCTGGGAGACATACTATGTATTGACCATCATATCAAACATATAATTAAGTAAATTAAAGGAGAAGGATTTTATGCTCCCTCTGAAAACAGGAAGTTTTTGTCATATTATTGATGTTTATGGGATTTAAAGGACACATTGTCACACACCGAAGGTCTTGGGTGTAAGAGGGTTTGGAGAAGAAGTAGACATGATCTTAAAAACCGATACGATTACTTATATTTATCCCTTTATAAATGATATAAACTTTATTGCCTATCTTGGGAGCAATCTTAAACGCTAATACTTAATCTAACTTATAAGATAATTCAAAATGACTTAGCTTCAGTCTGAGCTCCTTATGATGATCCCTCTCTAGCCCAGTTATCTTGGTCAGCTCTTCAATGCTATTTATTGCCACCACTTCTGGGGGATTCTAAAATGAATATTAATATTAGGCCTCATGACGTTCCAGTTGCACAATTCAATTTCTATTTTTTTATGTCTCATGATTAATGATTAACCTCACACACTCAAATGCCAGGGCTTAGTTAGTATTTACATTTGCATAAAATCAAAGCATATCTACGGAAAGCGGTTTTTAAACTAATGTTACAGTTAAAACAGTCTTTCTCAAACTGTGGGAGGCCCCCTGGGGGTGGGAGCATATCGAAAAAAAGAGATTTAAAAAGATTTAGAGAGATTTAGTTTACTGGAATGAATTAAAACAAAATACTTTCAGACATAACAAAAGAAGCAATTTTACTCTGATATAATTTATAGGCGCGATATTAGTGATCAAAAATAAAAACTTCTTCAATACCTAATTAGCTATCTTTGATCCTATAACCAAATAAAAAAATTTATTTGATTTGCTGTAATCCCGTGATAAGAGATTTTTTACTGCATTTTCTTTTTAAACCTAAAATACTACTATTTTTAGAGAAAAAAAAAATCCCAGACCCAGAATCGAAAAAATTTAGGAACATAAAAAATTGATTACTGTGATTATCTTTGAATAACTGTAATCTATTTTTGCTGATAATCTGCTTGACCTTTGAAGTTATTGGTACAGTTAGTTATGACCCCTTTCTTATGTGTTTGTTTCTCCTTTATGGAAGTTGTAAGTAATGTATTCCTCTGTTGCGCTTTTTTCATGCAAAATAGTTTTATATTTAGAAAACCACGGAGAGCACTTTGAAGGATTACTTGGCCAAGACTTATTTTTATGAGTATTCTCAAACATATAAAGCATAAAGAAAAACGTTTTACACAATTTTTTTAGCAGTAACATACATATTATCATAATGAATACACTTTTAACCCGGAAGTGGTCGCCGGGACACACAGATCACGAAATCGTTAATTCTGGCAAAACTGTTTATTTGTTACCAAAGAAAAATTGAAAAGTTCTTGAACGTAGGCAAGTTTACTTTCTCTTAATTAAATTATTCATTAGAATCACAATTTGTATCGTGTACAATAAAATAATTTAAAAAAAAAGGATTGGATTGATTCAATCACCCCGCGTGGCCATTAACCCTAGTATCGAGAGTGTGTCTTCCCCCGGGATAAAACATTTTAAGTCTTCTTGCTTTAAATATTAAAAATAGCACCATTATTATTCATTGGAATTTTATATTATTTTTCATTGTTTAAGATTAATTCTAAATGCTAATACTGTGAGGCTTAAAATTGCAGTTCGCTTAGAACTCATTATAATATGAGCATACATTTTAAAATATCATTTTACATTTTCGTAAACATTATGGCGCAGCATTTGGGTTTACTCTCCTGACAATTCAGCTATTTATCCAGAATGTTTTAGTTTTTTAAAAAATGAACTCGTTCGAAGAGCGATTACTTCAGACAGAATAATTTTAATATATCAGCCCTGCACAAGGTATTTTATAACTAATTTATTAATACTAAATTAAGAGCAAGTTTAATAAGTATTAGCAACTTCCATGGGCTTGTTTTGCAGAGGAAAGTTTTTCAAAGGAAGGTTTACGATAAGAAATTGACGCTCTGAGTACATTTTCTATATATTTTGCTGAGATCTATATTTTGTCTTGAAAGCAGCCTCCACATTCTGCAATCTGTTCCAATTTAAAAATTCCAGAAAGAAAAATAGCATACATATTACTTAAAAGTTACATAGATAAAATTTAATATACTTATCTTATTAATCTGTACGGTTTATAATTAAAATCGTTTTGTAGCTTTAGAGCGTCAAAGTGCATTATTATTGCATTCAATACATTATTATTGAATAAGGTGGGCGCTAAAAAAATTATTATTGAAAAGTGGGTTGCCAATATTGAAATTTTGAGAAGCACTGAGTTAAAGAATAGTTTCCCCAAGAGGATTAGTAGAAAAACCACGTAAAAACCCCTTACAAACATGGTTCATAAAGCGGTTAAAGAAAAAGGAACTTATGGGTTGATTTTTGAATCAAGATTATGTGTTATAAAAGATTTTACTTTCACTTGAAATATCGACCACCTATGTCGCAGAAGTTATTAAACAGTCCATGAAACAGCATTTTTACAAAACAAAATCACTTGCTCATTCATCATTACACTACAAAAATTTTAATTTATCTGATTTTTTTTTTACAATCTTATGAAACATGTCAAATTTCAAATAGAAAAAATGAATAGTTAATTCAAATATTCAAATTCTTGAAAGCAAGAACCCCCCCGCTGTAACACATTTTGAAATGACAAAGACTAGAATAAAGCTGAAACAAAACCTTAGAATAGAAATAAGAAAAAATGAAGTCAAGTAGAGTTTTCTTTCTATTACTGCACATCTCATTTTAATTACAAAAATCTTACAGTTAAATATGAAATACATTCAGGAACTGAAAGTTTTTAAGATGCTCTTTAATGCATTTCTCCAGAATTTGAAATAATATTTCAAGAAAGCAACCCAAAAGAGAAGAATTAAGTAGGTAAAAAAAAAAACCCAGTAAATACCTCATTTTTCTCTTCTCACTTTAATGTCTCTTTTAAGATCGCCATTAACTAATGACTGTTAAGGCCGACGTAATAAGATTTCACACGATGCAACGCAGAAGAAAACTGACTTTTAATTCTTTCAAAAAGATTTAATTAACTTCACCATGTGGCGGGAATTCTTGCTCCCGCTTGCTTAAAAATGTGGTCACAGGAAAGGAGAGACATTCTATTGGGAGAGATGATTTCATTTATGACGCATTCTTCGTTTTTATATGTCTGAAAATTTTGAATAAATTCGAATGTTTCATGAATAGGATATTTTTAATTTCTTTTTCGTATTTTTATTCAGTTATTTTAGCGTAAAACTAATTATTCCAACTTATTTCGTATAAGAGGTGTTTTCTCTTATTTCTAATCCAATCTGTTTGGTTTAGATCATTTTTTTCCGGTTTTGTATATATTTATATTAAATGTATGAAAATTCTCTAATTGTGTGTGTGTGTGTGTGTGTGAATGTATGGTTAAATTATCTTGGTTATAATTTATTGTTTTACTTGTGCAATAACTGATATGTTTCAAACTAAGAATATAATTGAAACAGTATGCTATTTAAAAACGAATAGCTATTTTAAAATCTATTTTTAATCAGAACGGCAATATTTCTTTGCCTTTTGTTTAAGGAGAAGGGGCATTTTTATTTTTCAAAAACGCCTATTTTCTTAATTCAATTCAAATTTTTTGCATGTGATATTATAAAAGTTCGACATTGTAACATTAGGCAGAATTATTAATTAATTCATCCCTCAATTTTAGTAAAAATAAGTCGTAATAAATTCTTTTAGATCTTTTTTTCTTTTTTTAAAAGAATAATCATTTTGTTTTTAAATTGTTTTTTTTTTCTATTTACTATTAAAGGCTCTTAGAAGAACCCCCAAAAAAACCTATTTGCTTTTATTTGTAAAATCTGCTTCCTTATTTGTGAGTTGTTTTTAATATCATTTTAAGAGTGTTTTAAACTGAACTGATATATTTATGCTGTTATATACATGTAGGCTTGAATACCTATAAATATATATATTCATATGTGTATTTCTGTTTGTATATTTTTAATGTTTTACAATTTTAACAAATGTGTGGCGCAGTATAGTCAGAATTGGCTTTTACACTAAAAACGCCACATTCATTCACACCTATCTCATATGTTTTTTATTAATATTTTCAGCTTTGAAATGTTTGTACCTTGCAGTTACATTCGTAGTTCGTTAATTTAACTTTAATTTGTAATATGCATATTTAATGTGTGCTGTTGTGTAAAAAAATGTAAGCTAAGATTTTGTTTAATAAAGAATGAACGCTGGGAGGATTGTTTTCCGAGGGATCGTTTTGTAGCTCTAAATCCCTTTGGGGATGATCTCGGCTTGGGCATTCCGCTACTTTCAAGCGGGTAACTTCTTAGTGCGACATTATTAAACAAAATAAATCATTCCTTTATTCATAAACATTTCTTTGTAAACCCTATTTCTTTTTTATTCAGTTTATTTGTATTTCAATTTTAAAGAAAATTTTTCATTTCAACGCTCTTTTGAATGATGAATAATAACGTCAACAAGCTTCCGGGTAAAAGGAAAATTGCGAGACAGTTTCATAATGTCATCGCATTTAATTCTATTTTGGAATTAATTCAGCTCTTTGATAATTGTTAGCGTTTTCTTTTTCTTTCCCTGCTATGATTTCACTCATCCTGAAGTAGCACTACTGTTTCAATTGAAGTTGTTTCAAAACATTTTAAAGGCATTTAATTAGCTTGTTTCAGTTTCTAAAATCACAGCTTATTTGTAAAATGAATGTCTAATTATACTGATTGAAATTCTCCAAAGGTTTCTCGAATCGAAGAGCTTTTTAAGATTGTTACATTTTTCAAACAGTTCTAATAGATCTTTTCATCTTGCCATTTGAATAGTTTTCAATTCTGTTAAGTCAATTTTCAAATTTTAATAAAAGGCTCTAGGGATTTTACATAAGTAATAGATGCTTTTGAACAAAAGCTAATCTGAATACAGATTGCTTGCAAATAAATTATTAACAGCTAATATATAAACAAGTTTTAAATTAAAATTGGAATTTACTTTACTCTTGAGAATTATGTTACAGTTTATATATATTCTATATATATGATATGAAGAAAGAGCTGCTGGATAATTGTGTATATTTATTAAAGCATCGTATTATTTCGTCTCATGGGAGAACTGAAGTATTTTGGACTAAAATGAAGTGTATAATACGGAAAAAAATCAAGATTAAGCTAATTTAGCATTAATAATATTACTGAAAGCTATAAAGGATATTTTAAAAATACCTACCGTGAAATATTTAAATCCTGTCATTGACACAAAACTCTCAGAAATAAAAAAAAAATTGCCTTGTTTTTATAATTTATTACACAATTTTTACTAACTTCGATATATTTTTTTTGTTATTTATGATTTTTTTGTTATTATTTATGAATTTTTTATTTATAAATTTTTTTATCATTTATGAATTTTGTACGTAGAAAATAATTATTTTTTAATTTTGATAATACATTTCTTTCATAATAGCAAATTCTGCTATAAAACTTAAAAAATAGACTTGTAAAAATACCTATTACTTTCTTGGAACACATTAAATTCTTTCCTTTTAAAGATAAAATCAGTATTCATGCGTAATTTTTTTGCCTCACATATCCATAGTTAATCAATTTTTTTGCTTTAATATAAAATACATTACTTAGTTTTAATTTATGCAATACTATTATTTTAAAAAGGTGTAGTTGCGGTACCCTTCGCTTCCCTAAATTGGCTGTCAAGCCAGAAAAAGCAATTTCCCGCCTCTGTCCAATATTCGGAGGGAGTGGTAACTTCTCATTTCATGGCATTCAATGCATTCTGGATTGGAGAAAAGTCCAGAGAAATTGCCGATCAGATATCAACCTGTTGTAGAAGAATCATGTAGAAGTCATCAATATGTGATCAATTAAATTTTGTCTGAAAAATGGTTGAAACTAGGAGTGTTCAAGAAGTATGGGAGTTTTCAAGAACTAGTTGCTGTAGATCTTAAACGCAACATTGATAAGCCAAATTTTTCCTAATGAGCGTGGTAGCTTAGTGGTCAAATTCACAGACTGGTGGCTGCCGTGTCATGAGTTCGAGCCTTGTACCGTCAAAGACCCGCCGGGCAGAAAAGGCCAATGCACTCTAAATTTGTTGGGGCTCAAATCTCCTCCTGTTGCTGTGGTGTGGAAGTTAGGAGATTGGGTTCCAGTTCAAGTATTGTCCTCGTCACTTGACCATGGTTGAAAAGGACGAGGTCCGTCACCAATAGCCCTCGTGTAGCTTTAAAGTGCCACTTTAATGTAACTCTCTCTTCTTTAAATATAATTATTGTCTGATATAAATTCAAAGAATTAATATTTGTAAAATTATTTGAATTATAAATGGTTTGTGAAGTTAGTTTTAATCCTCTTATATATGCATTATTAGTTGTTCTTGAAATAAGCTTTTGTGACATATTGCATATTTGAAGTCTATTTTGTAATTATACAATTGTTTTATAAAGTTTTTAAATATTTAAAAGAAAACAGCATTCTCTTTCTTTAATTGTAACAGATTATTTGCATTATCGACATACTTTAATGCAATGTTTCTGATATTTAAAAACAAAAAGAATTCGTTTTGATTTTATGATACCAATACTTTGAATAAAACCCGTTTGGAAAGATAAGTTCTACTAAGGAATGTTTTACGTTCTATGTGTGCTTTTGAATTCTTTTAAATTACTTGTCATCCTCATTATCTTTAACACGTGCATGAGTTCACATTAGAATAGATTTTTATTCCATTTTCAAATCAACGTAATCTACAAAACTTTTTCAACTAATCAAAAATTATGCCTCGTACATTATACATATAATTCTAGAATCCACACATAGGTTCATAATAGAATTTAAGTTCAATATTTAACACGATAAGCTCCAAAATTCTCAACTTACACATTGAAATAATGCACAGTTTAAAATGCCTTATAGGTTTGGACATTTGAACAATTCGAAATGCCATTTTATCTAAATGACCTTCGAGACACGATTGCAATCAACACAGAATGATGACAATATTACATTTAGATCTGGTCTCTTGCCGCCGAATCAGCGAATTAGTACTAATCACGAAGCATCTGTGCAAAGTTTTAAATTATTACAAATCAACTAAGCGTTATTACCTTCATATTCGCACATTGTCTAAGTAATTAGCGATATTAGTCAATTCATTTACATTTATTGAATTACTGAATACAGAATTAAATCTTTACTTTGAATCGCAATTGAATTGTTGCACCTTTCCATGGCTCACAGTCACGACAATGCATATAATCTTGGACGTAGAAGGTGTTGAGATTCATGTTTCAAATTCATTTTGTAAATGCTAGAAAATGTTTATTCACTGAGTTTGGTTCCTATGTAATGTATGTGACAATGAATCAGTGTTAACGTGTTGATTGGAATTGTAAAGAAAGGACAGAGGAAATGTGTTTTCCCTTCTAGTTTTAAAATTTATTAAATAACTTTAGATAGAACGCTATGAGCACATTGGCAATTAATGATTCAGATGCACTGTAATTTTCGTATTAGCTCTAGAGTAGTGTTTAGTTATGGAAGTTGACAGAAATGCTGGAGTTGTTATTTCGCAGTTTTTCATTAATTAATTACTTAAACCTACGTAATCTCTTTCTTTTGCATTTCATTTAAATATTAGTTTCGTAAATTCATTGACACCTGCAACCAATTGATATGAAATCAGTAAAAAAATTAATTTATATTGAATTTTAGAACTCGTTAAGCTTGCCTAAAATTGGTAAAAAATTAATTTTTTTTCATATTCAAAAATTTGTAAATGTAAAAAAAGTCGTATTTTTGTGCATTTTTTACCTTTATTTATTCAAAAATTATTTATATAATATGCAGAAATAAACTTATTTGTGAAGGTAAAAACATTTGGTTTATTCCACATTTAATTTAATTTCTCATCCTATCTAACTTTTTTTTGAAAAATATTTTTTTAAATGATATTTATTTGTAAAATAAATTTATTAGTTAGTTTATTTACAAGCGAGATATACATGGCCAATGTGACGCTCCCAGATTAGCTTCAACTAAACATGAAAAAACCCTGTTTAATTTGTAATGACGTTTTATAGTCAAAGAACTTCCTTTGAGGTTGAAATTTTTTCCCTACTACATCATATATTAATTATTTTAAATAAATTGAATTTTTAAAGTGTTAATGTGTTTGTAATATTAATAAATTTTGTACTCAGGGACTGAATAACACTAATACAACTATTTAATTGTATTTCGTAGCTAAATTTTCAATTACATTTTTAAAAGTTTTTAAATACTTAAGGTATCCGAACACGTTGAAAATGACGAAATTCGGTCTAGACAGATATTTTTGTTTTCTCTTTTATTGAATAGAGCCATCTTTTGTTTTATAACAAATTTTGTTTCTACTCTACCTAGAGGCCAAGCTACAATCAATTTGATTAAGTTAGAAAAACCGGAAGTGGGTCTTTGATCTACCAGAAGTGTGCATTTATATTACTTGAAATCTATCATGGCGAGTCTGATGACTCAAAATATTACAAATGTATTTCAATAAAACTTTTTGGACCTAATATTTATGCTATTTTCTAGAGAATGTACTAAAATATTGCTTATTATATGAATGTTTTTGAGTTAGGGCTTGTTATTTAAATAATGGTCTCATAAAGAATGTGATTTTTTTCTTATAATGTTTATTCAATCAACTCTAAAATTTTCAAATTTTAATAAAACATTAAATTTTAGTACATTCTCTAAATAAATGCATCTAGATTGTTTTGGTAATACTTTTACTAATATAAGTTTATTTTACTTTTTTCTTTAATTGCTTTGAAGTTTTACAAAAATCTTGCTAAAATTTCACTTATAATTGTGATTTCTGTGAAATTCCGGCAATTTATTTTAAATATAGTTGGTTAAATATTAGTATTTATTGGTATTGAGTCCTAAAAAAACCTTTATAACGTTTAAATATGTTATTTTGTTAAAAAGTGCTCCGAACGTGTTCAGATACCTTAAATATCATTTCAAAAAGGATACTACACATATTGCAAACGATTTTTCATTTCATATATTTTTAATGGAAGAAACCAAGTGATCTCTTATTCCTTTCATAGAAGCAAAATTTATTAATGCATTGTGAAAATTACAGCAACTTCAAAATGCAAGCGTATTCATCTCTCTAAGAACATTCTTTTGATCTTCGGAAGTTAATTTCTCGTCTTTCAAGAATCAATTATTTTTATTTTCTTTATGTGATTATTAGATACGTTTCTATTGAAACTGTCATTTCAGTTATTGAAACAAGTGAAAAATGTTTTAACCCTCTCATATAATTAGATATTTTTATAGGAAAAAATACTTAGCGAGTTGAAAAGTTTGTAATATCAATTAGGCTGTCTAAAAAGGTCTCACTCTCTCTTTGAAATGTTTTTCAATTTATTTATTTTAAAGCTAGGTTCTGACTCTTTCCCATCTTCAAACCTGAACTACATTCCCTGTGAGTTGTTTTTTGTGACTTAATAAAGGCAACTGATGCATTTTACATTTCTTCAGAAAATGCAAATTGATTTATATGGTCTTTGCATTTTAATGTGTTTAAAAGTTCGTATCTTTATACTTGTGCAGATGCAATGCGTGAGCGTGAGTATTTTTGAGTTTAATGAAGACTATTGATGTGCTTTTAATGTTTCTCAGGAAAATGCTAAGCAATTCACAAAAAATATATTTAAATATTCGTTCGTGTAGAAATTCTCTTTAAATTAACATGTGATTTACACTTAATTTTTGGAAAATATAGAACAGTTTTAAAAAGGGATGCTTTCTGATCGATAAATTAAGTTTGCTTTTGAGTTTTCCTGAAGCGTTACTGAAAAAGTTGTTAGAATTTAATTTTCTAATACATTTCTAAAAACATTAAAATTATTTGAAATTTAAGCAACGTATGCTTTTAATCCTGATTAATTAAGAAAGTACTTTGTCTAACAAATTCAGGGAATAGATTCTATTCGGCGAACTGTTTTCCCACTTATTTTCATTTTATTGTATTTAACATAGGTAATAATGTTTACTTTTGCTGATAGTTATAGAATTTATCATACTTTTATGATACAACTCAAGCTTCTGGGAATGGACTCTGCGTATTAAAAAAAAGATTATAGGTTTAGTTTGTTCAAGGATCTATCTTGCATATTTATAGAATTATTTGATCTAATGCGAATAGTAATGAAATTATGACCCTAATATCTAGACCTTACAAATTACTCATAACTTCTTAAAGAGACTGGATACGCGTTCGGTACTTTCATTACCAAAAAACACATAAATGAATAATTTTTTTTCTGATTTTCAGTGTCAGATCAGTTAGAATACACATATAAAATTGTTTGAAGAATATTATTACAATAAAAATTATTTAAATGTAATTCTTTTGGCAAAATATGAAGAAAAATAATGACATATTTTCAAAATATTTTCCTTTTATGACAAATACTTGTATAAAAATAATAATATTTTGCCTATATATAGCTAAGCATTGGGCGTTAACTTAAAATTATAAAATTAATTTACATTATTGTCATACTTACTCTCATTTAAAAAAATAATTGGAGTTTTTTAAAAAAAAATTACGCTACTCTGATATAATAAAGTATTAATACATCCACTTCTAAATTATGCATTTCAAAAATTTCAGTTAAACTTCGTTTGTATGTCCTTGCTATAGACAGGTAAAATATTATTATTACAAAGTGTGTTTTTTAGAGGTATAGAACTTTAAATTGCAATAAAACAACGATGTATTGCCACACGCATAATTTGCTACAAGTCCCGATAGCCGAGTTGGCAGAGCGTTGATGAACTTTCAGGTTTTCGAATCCCGGCCCCGGCAGATTTATCCAAAGACTGGAATTTTGTTTCCGTTTTTAATGTATTGTTTCTCTAGGTTCTAGATGAATCCAGATCATTTTAGAGTGCATACTGGTTATTATTCTGTATAAAAGCAGAGTTCATCGCCAGTTGGGCATGTTCTCAGTCCAGTGTTGTATCGAGCTCCAAGCGTTAGAATAAATCTAATTGTTTGTTTAATTGAACTGTGTACTTCTTTCGAACTCCGTGACAAGTTTGGTGGAGGCGCGGGGTACAATTACGTCAAACGTGGATAATAGTGACAACCTTCGCAGGAGCCTCCGGTTAAGAGATTATCCCCCGAATTCGGACTGTTAAAAAATAGTAGGAAGAGGACAAAAATGCCGACCGAGCAAGAAGCCAAGCCCGCTGTAGGTTACAGCAATGGAGGAGCCCATCGACCTCCGAGGAGCGCCTGGGGAAGACCCTCTCAAATGGCTTAAAGAGTACGATCGAGTAGCCAACTTTAACAAGTGGGATGACATGATGTGCCTGGCTAACGTTTATTTCTTTCTTGACGGAACTGCGAGACAGTGGTATGTCAACAACGAAGACGCCTTTTCCTGGGAAGTTTAAAAATGGACTAAGTGGACTTTTCGGTGACCGTCAAAAATATACCAGAAGGGCAGAAGAACAACTAAAATGCCGAGCCCAGCGTTCAGGCGAGAGTACACAGTCCTACATACAAAGTGTATTAGACCCCAAGAGGTAAATCCTCTGATGAAAGAAGACGAAAAAAGTGTCACACCTAATGAAAGGTGTTGCTGAGGATATTTATCAGGCCCTGTTGACGAGAGAAATCAACGACACAGCAAGTTTTATCAAATGGTGCAACTATATCGAAGATATGAAGCAGAAGAGAGTTGGTCGACCGAGATTTGAAAGGCTTCAAACGTCGTACCGGTTGCATCCCTGACGGATGAGACCTCCCTTATTCGCACAATCGTACAGAAGAAGTCCATCGACTAGTTAACCAGACGCAAGAATCTTAACTCACATCCCCAATCCTTAGAAGAGATCGTTCAAGACGAAGTCAATTTGGCCCCAGTGTCAACAAAACCTACAGAAACTAACCATACGCCGCTGTAACCAGGAAATACAGAGCTCCTGTTCAGAAATTCCCACCTGAACCAAGAAAACAGATGTGTGAGAACGACTGACAACAGACCTGTTTGTTTCCCACTGCGGACGTCCTGGACATGTAATGCGCTACTGCCGAGAGAGAAAGGCTGTCTTTGACAATCTCTCGAAACCGCCGACGGAACTGACGACGTTGGCACTGAAGAAGAAATACGCCGACCAAACTCTTCTCGCCGTCTTACGCCAAGTCCCACGAGAGGCCGATCCCCAATACGTCGTTACAGGTCCCCGTCGCCATATCGCCGATCCAGTCAGTCGCCAGGCCGTAGGAGCGAGGAAAAACTAAGGAGAGCGACCTTCCAAGGAGGTGAGGCCGCGTGTACTGGAAATCCTCCGTCGACCGCCAAGATGACACTAGACGTAATAATAGATAAGAAGCCGATACGTGCTGAGATTCTGGGGCATCGTTTTCGTCAATCCGATAAATCGCCGATTTTTAAAGAAAGTTCTGTTTGCTGATGCCAAGAGCGTTATGCTGAAAGTTGCGGATGGAAATTTTGTTCGGCCGATAGGGAAATGTGTTTTACGTGTCCGTATAAACAATCGAGAACTGCCTTTGAATTTATTGTTTTATCACATTGTAACGTCATCCTAGGATGGGACTTTTTTAGAGGCGTCTCAAGCCGTTATAGACTGTGGACAAAATGAACTTGTTCTAGAAGACATCTGTCGAGACTTGACGCCTGGAATTTGTATGCCACCAGGGACTATACACAAAGCCGCATTCTTTAACTAGAATAACAGTATCAGGATATCAAACCCGGTGTAAATTCTAGACGGCATAACATTTGCTCTTCGAGAAAAATATTGCTACACCGTCCATGGTATCCACATATCGTAACGGAAAAGTGATGTCTGGGTTACCAACCTGCAGTTCCGAAACCAAATCATCCCTAGAGGAATGTGCATAGGCCAAGCTTTGAAGGGCATCTATGTGTTATTTCCGACACATCGGGTTGACGCAAGAAACTTCGGAGTCACAGATTTGTTCGTTAATGATGTCACCCGAGAAGTGACGAACAGAGAAACAAGCTATCCGAACTACGCTGGGCTTTTCACGAAGACCGACAAGTCGACAGCCGCAAAGACGAATGTGAAACACAGGATTTTTACTGGTGATCATGCTCCAAAACCAACGAGCCTACAGAGTCTCGCCGACTGAAAGACGCATCATTCATGAAGAGGTTCAGAAAATGCTTGATGAAGGTATCGTCCAACCCTCTGAAAGTCCTTGGTCATCACCCATTGTGCTCGTAAGAAAAAAGACGGTAGTTGGCGTTTTTGCGTCGATTATCGCAAGCTGAATAGCGTCACGAAAAAGACGTTTATCCTCTGCCTCGTGACGATACGCTCGACTGTCTGAAAGGTGCCATGTTCTTTTCTTCCATGGATCTCCGATCTGGTTATTGGCAAATTAGACGAAGCGGATCGTGAAAAGACGCATTTAACCCCCGAAGGCTTACTTTAAAGTCAGAATGATGGACAATTTGCTACGCCATTTTAAATGGACTATGTGTCTTTGTTACCTAGATGACATAATAGGTCACTTTTGAAGACATCTTACGATTAAGACTTGTTCTAAAATGTCTTCAGGAAGCTGGTCTTAAATTAAATTCAAAGAAGTGTCTTTTTGCTGCCCAAAAAAGATTCTGGGCCATCTTGTATCTAGTAATGGCGTTCGTCCCGATCCCGACAAAATAAAAGCCGTAAGCATTTTCCCACTCCAAAGAATATACATGACATACGAAGTTTTCTTGGCCTTTGTTCATACTTTAGAAGATTTATTAAAGGTTTCTGTTATCTCGCCGAACCTTTGCAGTCGTTGCTGAAAAGTGGCGTGGAGTTTCATTGGGGTCCTGAAGAGGTGGAAGCATTTAACAAAAAATCCAGTATTGGGGATGTACGACGAAAGAGCTTCTACAGAAATCCATTTTGCAAGCGGGTACGGTATCGGAGCTGTCCTAGTACAAATTCAGAATAATGTCGAGAAAGTTATAGCATACGCTTCTAGAACTCTGACAAAAGCCGAAAAGAATTATTCCACCACAGAAAGGGAATGTCTTGCCATCGTATGGGCTACCAACAAATTTCGGCCGTACATATTCGGAAAACACTTTACTGTTGTAACTGACCATCATTCCTTGTGCTGGCTCATGAATTTAAAGGATCTTCAGGAAGGCTTGCCAGATGGGCCCCTGACTTCAAGAGCATGATTTTGACGTAAAATATAAAACCGGTAAGAAGCATAGTGACGCCGACGCTCTTTCGAGAAATCCAGTGGAAGAGGAAACGGAAACATCAGACAAATTTTTAGCAGTCACGACGAGTATGAACCTTGCGATGGAACAGAAAAAGGATCAAGACCAAATTAAAACTTTTGAGCAACTCATCCAAAACGAAGAATTCAGATTTATCGACGGTATCCTTTGCAGGAAGAATTTTGATCCAGATGGAAAGTTGTGGTTGCCAGTCATTCCTAAACATCTACGAGCAGACATACTAAGGCACTTTCATGACGCCCCCACCGCAGGACACCTTGGTTTCGCGAAAACTTATGACAGGATACGCAAGAGATTTTACTGGCCGGAATGTACCGAAATGTCGTTCGGTATGTCAATTGTCGGGAGTGCCAAAGGAGAAAGTCCGTTCCTCAACGACCACCTGGACGTTTAGTTCCCATCCCTCCAGCTATAGCTCCTTTCCATCGCATTGGAAATCTCCTTGGGAGATTTCCAAAGTCTGCTCATGGAAACAAATGGATAATAGTCTGCACGGATTACTCAACACGATATGCAATAACAAAAGCCTTGCCGACAGCCGAAGTCGACGAAATAGCGAAGTTCTTACTTGAAGAAATTGTCCTTGGAGCTCCTCGAGTAATTATCACAGATCGTTTTTCGATCCAGAACCTCTCGTCGACTTGTGTAACATTGATCATCGTTTCATTCATCCCCAAACAAATGGACTGACGGAGCGCTTCAATAAGACCTAACATGTTGTCAATGTATGTGGATGTAGAGCAGAAAAAAATTGGGATGAAATTCTACCATTTTAACCTTCGTTATAATACCGCTAAACAAGAGACCACAGGTTTTACGCCGTTCTATTTACTATGGTCGTGAAGCGGAAACGACACTAGATACAATGCTACCATTCTGTCCTAACGATTTTGATGACAATAACATCACCAAGATAGCAGCCAGAGCCGAAGAATCACGACAGCTAGCCCGAGTGCGCACTCTGAGAGCTCAAGACAAAGATCGTCGACGTTACGATTCCAAACACCAAATGGTATCCTACGCTCCCGGAGATCTCGTAATACTCCAGTGAGAAAAGTCGGTCTCTCCGAAAAACTCTTAAAAGGTATTTCGGACCGTATCAGGTGCACGCCGTTTATCAGCCGTGACTTACGAAGTACAAGATTTTGATCCTGCTTCACGAAAAAGAAAACTAAGAGAAGTTGTCCATGTACTGCGTAAATCCCGCCGAGCAAATCGAAACCGAGGATATTCCTCCCAAAGAATCAACAAAGGACCCATCACTCGTTCCAGAATAAAGACCCTCAAAATGAAGCGGGCGCTGTCTTCTTTTCGAGGGGAGCAATGCCACACGCATAATTTGCTACAAGTCCCGATAGCCGAGTTGGCAGAGCGTTGGACTGAACTTCCTCAGGTCTCGGGTTTCGAAAAGATTTATCCAAAGACTGAATTTTGTTTCCGTTTTTAATGTATTGTTTCTCTTGGTTCTAGATGAATCCAGATCATTCTTTAGAGTGCATACTGGTTATTTCTATTCATATAAAAGCAGAGTTCATCGCCAGTTGGGCATGTTCTCAGTCCAGTGTTGTATCGAGCTCCAGGTTAGAATAAATCTAATTGTTTGTTTAATTGAACTGTGTACTTCTTTTTCGAACTCCGTGACAGTATTATTCGATTGACATGAATTTTTTTATTCGAAAGATAATCTTGTTGCATTACATTTTAAATATGATTTCATGACTGCCAAAACCTGGACGTCCAATTTTCGATGACTTTTTCCAACATGTGTGGCCGTATATCGGCAATAACACGGTGAATGTTGTCTTCCAAATGGTCAACGTTTGTGACTTATCCGCATAGACCAATGACTTTTCATAGCCCCACAGAAAATAGTCTAGCGGTGTTAAATCACAAGATCTGGAGGCCAATTCACAGGTCCAAAACGTGAAATTAGGCGGTCACCAAACGTGTCTTTCAATAAATCGATTGTGGCACGAGCTGTATGACATGTTGCGCCGTCTTGTTGGAACCACAGCTCCTGATCACAATTCAGGAATGAAAAAAGTTAGTAATCATGGCTATATACCGCGATCACCATTGACTGTAACGTTGTGGCCTTCATCGTTTTTGAAGAAGTACGGACCAATGATTCCACCAGCCCATAAAGCGCACAAACAGTCAGTTTTTCTGGATGTAACGGTGTTTCGAATACACTTGTGGATTAGCTTCCTCCAAATGCGGCAGTTTTGTTTGTTGACGTAGCCATTCAACCAGAAGTGCGCTTCATCACTAAACAAAAATTCGTAAAATCGGGAACAACGGCAATGCCCATTCGACGAATCTACCTTGCTTGATGATCGTTTTGATGAATTGCAAAGCCAAACTGAGAATAAATCACTTGACAGCTGTTAAATCGGTCGCCATCTTGAAAGTAATGCCAACTTAAACTTCTATACCTGGAAAAAAAACACTCTTTAGAAGCATTTTTTCAAAAAAAGAGTATTTTTTGAAAATATGGTATTCTCTAGATATTTTTAACCAAAAAATTGTGTTCAAATAATTTTTTTCTCGCTTTAAAATACTTGAAACACTTTTATATGTATATTCTAATTCAACTGATACTAAGTATTAAAAAATATTCAATTATCCTCCATTTATGTGTAGTCAGCCACCTTAAGAACTTCTCATTATCATCTATTATTATCAAACTTTCTGTTCTCATATGAGTATTCTCTTAATATTTTTACAGTTTAAGTTAAATGGCTTTTCACGGTGAAAAACATGCACGAAAACGTTTTTTTCTTTTATTAGAGATTTTTTAAACGTTTTTCGATTTCATTTAAAAAACGTGTTGAAAACTAATGGTATGTTGTGTAGAATTATCCTTTGTAAACTTCATGTATGTATATAACCATAACAGCCAAAAGGTCTATCCTCTAATTGTAACATTTGAAAGTATTAACCAATATAGAATTGTAAAATATTATGCAACTACTTACATAAATGTTTGCTTTTTTAAAAATAACTAAACAAGACTCAATAATGTATATTTTCCAAATATAATTCTCCCCCCCCCCTCCTTTTCTTAAAAATTATAAATCCCTTTTCTCTTGAGTATCGAAAGCTATAAACCTCCCCTACTGTTCAAGGCCTTTGAAGGTAAATCCTAAACGATATTCATATGGTCTCCGACATGAAAAACCTCTTACAACCCAGCGTGATGCGTAAATGGCTTGGCCTCGAAAGATACCGAGTAATCGGTTCCCCAAACAATGAAAGGAGAAGTAATGCTCACTAAAAACTTGCCTCCTTCCTCCTGAGTAAATTTATGCCCAACCTTAAGGTATCCAACCACGTTCGGAACCGTGAAGAGCGCATAAATGGATAATTTTCATGATATTTAGTGTCACTTAGATTAGAATACATGTGTAAAATTGTGTTAAGGACATTATGACAAAAAATTATTTAAATACATTATTTAGGCAAAAACTTAACTTAGAATACCCTTTTTTCAAAACGTTCTCCTTCTATTAAAATGCTTCTATAATAATAATATTTTGCTTATATAAAGTAAAGTAGACTTCTCTTCTGAGAGTCTGAAGTAGGATTTTTGAAAAAAAATTCACATTATGTTCAGAGTTACTACTAACTGAAATAATTATCGGCGTTTTCTTAAAATTTCTGCCCTCTGTTGTAGTAAAATATGGATAAATCCACTTCTAAGTTATATATTTCAAAAATTCTTGTTAAGCTTCTGTACCTCGGTACATAGGTCTGAGCTATACACATGCAAAATATTATTATAATAGAAGTATTTTTCATAAAAGAATGTTTTGAAAATATGTAATTCTCTATGTTAATTTTTTGTTAAAATGTTGCACTTAAATAATTTTTTATTATAAGAATATTCTTAAAACAGTTTTATATAAGTTTTCTAATCTAAGCGACACTAAATATTATAAATATTATTCATTTGTACGCTTTTGCAGAATCACGGATCCGAACGTAGTCGGATACCTCGAGTAAAATTCCTAGTAGGCATAGCGCTGCAACAAACCCTTGTTTCAATTGAATATGCCTGAATCTTCCCTGGTAGTTAATTGGATCGGTTAATTGTCGGAATTATTTAACATGAAATTACTGTATCGAACGAAAGCGAAGCACATTTGCTCTTTTGTTCTCGGAAAATGTTTATTTTACAAAGTTAACATGGATTTATGCTTTTTTTATGAGATTTTTAAGAATATACTAGCTGATATACCGGTTCTCTGCATGGGTGAATTGAAAAATTAAACAATATCGATTGAAAGATAAAGAAGTTTCTAATGAGTTAATTTTACGTGAATTGCGAATTAAAAAAAGCTTTTTGCGTATCTCAGCTGATTAAAAACCGCAAATTTATTAAATTTTAGGTCTGTAGATCTAATAGCTGATAAAAAGGATTTTTCTTTATTTATAATGCCCCGTAATCTCTTATGGGTCGATTTTTGAAGACATCTTCCCAAGCTGATCTCTGCTCATCAAAAGTAACACATTGTTACACATTTTGTGTAATGACCGCTTAAAATAGTGTAAAATTTATATCTGGATGAGTAATATATTAGTATTACTTTCTGTTGCATTTATTTTATGTTAAAATTGTAATATTCGCAAGCAACGTCGTTCCTTATATTATAAGGGCGTTTCAAAGGGAACATAGCGAAATGTTGGCTGTAAGCCAAGTTGACACCATTTTTGGCAACCATGTAGGCAACTTGGAGATTGATTACGCGGTGCAGAGGTTTATATGCTGTAGTGCCACATAGTGGGGAACTGCAACAAAAAGGATAGCACGAAACCGTTCTTCACAAAAACATACAGACGCATGCCAATTTTCATAATGATCGGTGGAACGGCGTCGGAGTGAATGGATTTCTTATGTGCAAACATCCATTTTTATATATAGAGATGTTTCATAACTGAAAAGGAACTGATTGAAATAACGTTGAATTTAGCGCATTTCTTTGAAATATACGGAAATTGAAAGTAACATTTCAGAACACAACTGATTTAATTGCGTTGTTAAATGTCCTATATATTAAACGAGTCAAATTTTAATGATAAAAATAAATAGTTGCTTCTTATGCTTTATGATTTAATGCTCGAATCTTTAGAGTTTCGTGGTTCACTGAATTATTATTTACTAAAATGTTTTGAAAACTAATAAAACGTATATTCCGGAAAAGGAAATGCACTTGTAACATAAAACGTACAATCGATATTAACGGGTGAGTGTCTTAAGCTGGATATTAAAATGATACGCTTTAAAAAAATAAAAAGATGAGCACGTATGTATATACTATTTATTTAAAGGAAATGGCATAGCTTATAAACTTCCATGACTGGATAACATGGACAGTTCTCATATTCGTCTTCCGTTTCCTTTTCAGACACACCATCTAATTTTGTTCCATTTTCTCCACCACTGTGATTCTGAACCATGAATAAATAACACTCTTCCTTTCAATCTAGACTTATTCCATTTTCTTTAAAGTGACTCGAATAATTTCAGGTTTAATTTCATCCCAATGCTTTTACTATCAATCCACATTTTTCTCAAGACAGGCATGACAAGTTTGGCTTCCTTTAGAGTAAATGTTTTTTCTCTCCTTCGAACATCTATATATTTTCTATACATATATATTATATATAAACTGCTGTTTGCAAAAAAAATACAACACCATGAAGGAATCATCAGAATAAAATGAAATTTTATGCTCAAACGACTTTTATTAGTGCAAATAAACGAAGCAATTTTCAAAGCGAAAAAACGATATTAAGTGTCCTGAATCAATATTTGGTGTAGCCACCACGCGCTGCAATAAGTGCTGCTATATGACGTTGCATGGAGTCAAACAGATTTTGAAAATCTGCTTGTGGAAGGGAATTCCCTATTGCTTCTATGCGCAGCAAAAATTCGTCTTTTGAAACTGCAGGACGCGGATCACGAACGAGATGCCGACCAACCAAATCTCATATGTGGTCAATAGGCGACATATTCGGCGAATAAGCAGGCCAAGGAAGAAGTTGCATGCATTGGGCTGAACAGAAGTCTCGAACAGTCTTTGCAACATGCGGGCGTGCATTCTCCTGCTGTAAGATAGTTCCAGGGTTACCTTGAAGGAAGGGTACGACTTAGGGCTGTAGCACTTTACGGATGTATCTGTTGCTATTGAGATTACTCTTAATTCGTAGCAAATTGGATCGTCCATGATACGAAAACGCACTCCAAACCATAGCTGCGGGTGTTAGACCATTAAGTCGTTCGACAACACTCACTGGAAGGCAGCGTTCACCGGCATAGCGTCTAACACGAATGCAGCCATTATGGTCCCTCAAATTGAAGCGTGATTCAACTGAAAAGACAACTTGGTGCCAATCAACTTGCCAGGCTCTGTGTTCATGAGCCCATTGCAGACACAGCAGTCGATGATTTGCCGTGAGGGGGATCATGTATAAAGGGATCCTTGCACGGAATTCACGGTGCAGAAGACGTCGACGAATTGACGAGGCCGACATTAATACACCTGTATCAGTAGACCAACGTGCTGCCAACTGCCTGGAGGAAGCTGTACGGTCATTCACCGTCATGCGGAGCAGGTGTTGATCGTCACTCTCTGACGTCACCTTCCGTCGTCCACTGCCAATTTTTTTGAGTTTTTCGGTGCTCGTCAGTTCACTGCTTCCAAACTTGCATCACTGTGGAACTGTTCCACTGCATACGAGCGCCTATTGCGTGATAGGAAAATCCTCCTTCTCAAAGGCCAATAATGATCCCCCTTTCAAACTCCGTAAGTTTGTGAGGTATTCGACCGTGGGTGATACCTTACCCCTAAGTTACCTGCGTGAGCTAGAGGTGTGGGAGTGAATGAAGAATCAGGCATTGCCATGATATTAAAACATCTTTATTAAGATATTAACTTAAAAACTAACAATGACAATATTTATATTATAACTTAGCAGATCCGACGTGAGAAAACACACAATACGTATTACCAATTAAGCGCGACTTTAATCTCTTTTTCCCCGCCTGTTCCTAATCTCAACTTATACACATTTCTAATAAATAATAGAACTATCCTAGCTTAATCTCTTGTTTAACCGTAATCCTCTCGGATCCTAAATATCTATTGTTTATCTCGCGTGGAATAGTATCCACCTTGGCTTGATCGCTCTATCACGGATAACTTCACACTCAATGACGGCTTTCTTCTCTTCTTTCGGTTCACGCACTTAAACTCAGACTAGCATAATCACTTCCCAATAAGCCATATGCTTACGTTAAACTTCTATTTAAAAGGTTTCCCATTTGCTTATTCACGCTTCGCTTCTGGATTTGGTTGGAAAGAATTTGCCTTTTTCAGCCCCAAAGAACCCAAGAGGAGTTTTTAGTGGAAAACGTGATGATCCCGTCACAAGTTGCTGGAATAATATTTTGAATAAATGATTTTCAAATGATAGTGCATTGCACTTTATATCTTTCTGGTTTCTTCGTAAAAAAGGCTGCGCATTGAATGGCTAGTGTACGGTACATAATAATATATATTTTAATAAAAATAAGGAATAAAATTTTGTAATATTTTTTTTTGTTTTGAAAGAATTTTTCTTTTCGTTTCTACCTGTTAGACTATTTTTTAAAATTTAAATGTTATTCTAAATGATGATTAAGCAAAAAAATCTTTATGATGATTAAATTATCTTTTTTCAGGGTGTATTTAATTTCTTTATCTTTAGAAATCAGGTTCATAGTTTTCGCTCTAGCATAAAAGCTGCCAAACCTTTTCGAATTTTTCAATAACTCAATACTACATGTAAAACTTAATCTAAAACACTTTTAGAGATTTTACTTCAGATTAAAAGTATATTTATATTTTTCATTTCAACATATCATTGTTATGCATTAAAATATGAACAGATTTTTTGACTTTCACTATAAATATATCTGTTAAAAATAAAACCGATATAGATGTTTTTTTCACTAATAAGACTATTTTATTTTATTAGAATTTTGATAATTAATGTAGAAAACTTTAATACATATTATCGAGTAAAGAAATCTAGGCTGACCGGATGAAAGAAGATCCGGATTAACCGCAATAGTCTATAAAATATTCCTCGGTACTTAGTTAACACACACTCTATAAAGATAACAAGAAATATATAAAAATGTTTTTCAAAAGTCAATTCCTACTCAGAAACAAAGAAATTACTTTTTATTAAATAATTTTAATAAATATAAATATTTATCACAATATAAATAACAAACGTGACAGAATCACAATATTAAGATGCAATTAACTTTTATTAATTATCATTTAAATATCTTATTGTCATCCAAAACAATCGTGTTTATAAAATTTCTGTTCAACTGAATGCTTTAAAACGTGAGAAAAAATATTTCAATGTTTTGACCCAAGTCACTAAAAATGAAGCCAACATCGCTGTATCTGTAATTCTTTAAATAATTAGTTTCAATCAATTAATTTTAACTAGTTATATTTAAATTATTGTATTGTCACCCGAAACTATAGTGTATAGAAAATTTCAGCTCAATTGGGCGCTATAAAATATGAGAAAAAAACATTTTAAAATTTTGACAAAAGTCACCAAAATGGTCGCAAAGTCGCCAAAAATTATGTGAACGTGGCTGTATTTATAAATATTTGAATAATTAGTTTAAGTTAATTAATTTTATTAATTATAACTAAATTACCGGATTGACATCTAAAATAATCGTGTATATAAAATTTCAGCTTAATTCAGCGCCTTAAACAGTATTTTATTAATGATTAAAAATTTGAACAAGATACATATAGGAAGATTGGGAACTAATAATAGGGATTGAAAAAAAAACGTGTATTATTAAATATGAAAACAGTGACTTTCCAACAGATGATTCAATAAATGCTGTACTTATAAGATTTTTATTTGAGGAAAAATAATTTAAAATGGTATAGTATTTATTACTTTTATTAGTTGAGATTTTTCAAAACATTGTCAAGATAAAGCAACATTTGGTTTATGAGGCCCAGATTAATGAAAATTTTTCGTATTGGTAACTATTTATAAATATTATTGATAGTTAAATATAAAATTTTAACAGATATATATCCTTTACTACAACGTTGTGCTTTTTTATGGATTAAAGTCAGTTGAGGGCCCTTACTGACATACGCACAAATATTGAGTTCTTTTAAAAAATAGAGACTTATCAAATAAACTTATGTTAACCATGTTTTTCGATACATTACTATATTTCGATAAACCATACTAATTATATTCTATGGGTAAAATAAGTAATTGCTTTATATCATGCATGAAAAACTGTAAACTTTTGGTTTTGAAGGGCTCTCTAAAAGTCAGAGACCAGCGTGCGGCCTATAAACAAGCTGATCATTTCCCTATGATTATCGGAATATTGATAAAACTAATATAAATTATCTTAAGCAAAATTTTAAAATAAACGTTAAAAAGATTTGTTATTTTTTTTAAAAAAAATTTCTTCAAATTCCGTTATTTACATTTTTACGTCTTGAGTAAACAATGTTTTATTTTAATAAATAAAATTTGTTTAAAAAATTCTTTCTTAGCCTACTTATTGATTTTTTTAAAAACTTAATGTTTTAAAGTCCATACTTGTTTTTACCTCTTAACGCTAATGTTATATTGTTTACTGTTTCATTTGGTAAGGGAAAAAAAGGAGAAAGATAGAAAAACAAAAATTCTTCTGTTATAACCGCATAGTTAAAACAAGAAATCTTTAAAATCGATTGAAAAAGTGATTCATATTAATTCGTAAATATTTTATCGAAGATCGGAATACGATAAACTTGCAAAATATTTCAGTAAGGATATAAATATTCCTAATAGGTTGATAAAAAAATTCTGCAATTGACTGAAGTACCCTATGAATATTAAATTAGAAGGAGCAGTTTATTGTATTTCTGAAGTAATTAACAAGAATCGTTAATGAGAAAACATTTTTTCTTTTAGATTGAAACTACCAGTCAAACAAAAAAAATACAAATAAAATGGTAACTAATTAACTTAAAATTAAAAAAATAAGATAGTTCTTTTTTTATATGTACTTCGCAGTTACGAAAAAAAAACAAGTAACATATCGGATTATGTCAAATTTCAAGAGCAATCACTTTTAACAAACTTAGAAGATTAATATGTTTATTGAATGTCGATGTTAAGAGCTCTAACTACTGCGACATCAATATTTCGTTTTATCGATAATTTTTAAATGAATGCTCTGAATAATTAAGGTGTCTTAGTATGACACTGATTACAAGATTATTTTTTATGGAATAAAATCATTATTCTGATTTTATATCTTTTGTGCGTGGATAGTTAGAAATTGGAGACTTTGATAAAGATATAGGACATTATTTTTCAAATTTTTGTTTTGGTGTGGATTCTTAATATCACTGAATACGTAGAATGCATTAAATTGGATTGCAATACAGTTTTAAATTTCTTTTTAACCTACATTCGTGTATTGACTTTTACCAGAATGAAGTTAGAATAACTAGTTTTAATTTATTATTCTGTGCTGTAACTGTTCATAATCTTCCATTAAGAATAAAAATTTAAAATTTTTTTTTAATTTATTATTAATGTAATAATTTGAAAGTAGTTTAACTCATTTTTAATTTTCTGTCCTCAGCAGAAAGCTTATTTTTAATATCTTAATTCAACTGTAAAATGAGCTTGATAAAACTGTAAAATAATTTAGAATCAAGTAAGTGACGAGGAAAAATGATTTTTAATCTAATTCAAATTTTTCGAATCATTTTTTACCGTGTATATCTAAAAATATGGTCAAGTTTAGGTAAAAATAGAATTGAGATAAAATGAATTTGTATTTTGAAATTTCAAATTCATATAGAAATTAAAGAGATGCGTACAAATTAGTCGTTTTTGTAACCGCATTTAAATAATTTCGAAGTTTACTAAGTTAGTATAGATTTAGATGTTCCGAATTTAAAGTGTAAGAAAGGCAAAAATTAGTTCATTAAAATTCATATTAATAAATTATTTTGAACGAGTGCACAGTTTTATAAGAGGAAGAAGATTGAAAATTTTTCAATCTGATATTATTTCATGCAATTATAGATACGTAATAAATTAAACATTAAAATAAAAAAATATATTTTCCACTTGAGTTGTAGATGAATTAAATTTTTAAGGAAATAAAAAAAGCAGTAAAAATTTTAATTGTATTTATGTGTGTGGGGCTAAAAGGGTAAGATAACTACAAAAATGTATTAGATTTTGGGAATTTTTTTATACAAGATTTCATTAGTAATTATTTTCGAAGCACAATACGAATTTTTTTTTTAAATTTTAAACTTGAAGATATATATGAATTTCGTGTACTTGGTTTGTATTTAAACCATTTGATTATAAAATGTCCTTGTTACATAAAGAACATGCCTCTGCATAAAGAAAAATATTTCGGAATCTTCTAAACAAGGTTTGCGATCAAGGAGAACATACTTCTGTCAATGATGTCTACAGCATCTTTGGTAAAAATTGAATCTCCACATGTTACCTAGATATATAGTTGTACCAAGAGAAATCTCGAATAGCCCGGATGGATTATTTGCAGCGACACTCCTAGAAACTTCTACGATGTTTGGAAAGCTTTTGTAAAAACCACACAGTGAAGTGAAAGCATAAAATGTTAGTTTGACAACGATTGGGCATTTCATATTCGATTTATGCAATATTATGACTACGGTTTTCTAATGGTGTGTTCTATATTCGACTGGACTTGTAATTTGTGCTGTTTTGATTTAATATGTATGTGCTAATTATTCTCCACTGAAAAGAAATTTATTGTATTTACTGGATAATTCTAGAATACAATTTTGATTTTATTTTGAAGGACGTAACTGCTAACTGTGTGAATTTTTCCTGCATTTGAAAAGTCATTCAACCACATAACATTTAATAGTATGAAGTATAGTCGCGAAGAATTAAAAGTTATTCGATTGTAATATTACTTTCAAATTCCAGAAAACTCACATTCTGAAATTATTTTTATTACTTAATTCTCTCTTAAAAATAGTTTTAGAAAGCTGATTAATATTTACTTTTTTTTACAAAAGAGAATATTTTTCTTATTTATCAAGTTATCCTTTAAGTCTTAATTAATTTATATAAACTCTTAAATATAATTATTTTTGACTCGCCATAAAAGTATTGATTTTCGTTTTTGAAATGCTAGCAGATAATCGATACTTCGATGTTCTATTTTTTACACTTAAATAAAGACCATTGAATTTCTCAGACAACTTTCAACTGAAATAAAAATGACTGCATATTCGAAAATCAATCGCATTTATTTCGTTTCAGAAAGCTCTTTTGATCTCCAAAGTTAATTTTTTATTTTGACGATTATTATTTTAGTCGAGATCTGCATGTTATTATTCGACGCAATCACATATATATTTCGCTTCCTTTCAAATTATCTTATTTTTATTTTAGGCCGTCGAGACATTTTGAAAATGTTCTGAATCTTATTTAATTAGTTGTCTTCTTTCCACGATCAAAAGATGCGTTTGCTGAAAATTTGACAGGTTTGTAAGTATTGGAATTTTTAAAGAGGTTTCTTAACTCACAAATAGCTTTTCAATTTATTGTTATTTTTTAATGTGTACTGACTGAGATCTTCAACGGGCGGTATAAAATTGAGCGATTTAAAACTTGATAAAAAATGAAATAAATCTTAATATTAAAAAGGCTAATATTTCTTATTATTAATGCATGTGAGAAAGATAACAAAAGAACAGTAATTTAAAATAAATAATCTTTCAGTTATTTTTTTGTCAATATATAAGGTTTTGAAAAATCATATGATGGTTCTTAAAAATATATTGCAAAAAATACACGGGAACTGTACTAATATTTCAAAATGAAAATTTCTAATTGTTAAGAAAGAAACAGTTGAGTAAATAATTCAAAAAATCAAAAACCAAAATGGGGGAAATTTATGCGATGTCATAATCACATCTAAACAGCCAATCAGTTCATGCGCTTCACTGTTGCCAACTTTCTCTTTTTGTAAAATATTTCTTTTAAAAAGCACGTGTTTGTTAACACAATAATAACGTCAACGATAATAAACAAAACTCCCTTAACTAAAAAGTACATTTAAAATTTTGAAAACTGTTTGAAGAATCATATTATTTGTATATCTTTAAGCAACTATAAAATTTGAAAATCTTTACACAACTATAAAATTTGAAGTTTTATTTGAATTTTTTACAAATTGAACTAGTAAAGGTTTAGTGTCAGCTTTAAGTTCAATCAAGAACACGTGATTGAATTTTGTTCATTAATCATAACTTTTTTCAGATAGTTCAGATGAATGTCATTGATTGAAGATATAATAAGAAAAAATCGGAAAAAATGTTTAAACTGTGCATTTTTACTGCAATGTTATTTTTCAGTTACTAAGTAAAATACATCCTGAGTAGCACGATTATTAAACTTTGCGAAGGAATGAAGAGTTTTACCACGTGCTTAAAAAATTTTCTACCTCCAGATTCTCAACTTGTGGAATTTCCATTTAAGTATTTAATTTTATGCAAAAAATTTCATTCCGCAGGCTAAATTCAAAAAACAGTTAATTAATAATGTCCCGAGACAAAATTCAAGGAAAAGAAAAAATTTAAGAAAACTTTTAAAAAAAACCCAACTTTTTCAAATTTATTAAAAAATAAATGGCATTATCCTTACCAATATTGATTTATCAAACTAAACGACAAGAAATAGTATTGGAGATCAAACATTTTAAATCAAAAGCAAGCTGCTTTATATCAAAGATGACGATAAATCATTAAAGCTTTTCTCAAATATTTAAATTAAAACCCAAAAGAGTACTTATATAAATGTATATATATATATATATATATATATATATATATATATATATATATATATATATATGTATGTATATATGTATATATATATATATATACATAAACTATTTAAATTAACATTACAATAATACAAAAATGTTGATTTCATTTGTAGTTAATTTTCCATTTATAAGGTGCTGTTAAAATTAACATCAAATTTATTTGGTACCAAAAGTATTTTCTGAACATTAGAAAAATAGATCTAATAACTGTACGACAAAACTAATTTCAGCTTTTCCGCAAATTCAACGTTATACTAAGATTTTATATGGGATGGGGAAAACAATAATTATTTAACTAAATTCAAAAGTAAACTCGCTGAATAATATCATTTGGTTTAAAGATATGCATAGAAAAGGTTATATCCATATATATGACAAGAGATAAACATTCACCAATCACATTCGAAAAAAACAGACAGTAAAGAAATCATACAATGAAGGACACTAGATTAAAAATTATAAAATGGATGCTGCAGTATTATAAACATTGCTGACTTAGGACAGCTAATATATAAATATATATATATATATATATATATATATATATATATATATATATATATATATATATATATTTATATATATATTTATATATATATATATGTATATATACATATATATTTATATATATATATATAAATATTTATATATTTATTTATATATATGTGGGAAAGTTGTATTCATTACGATTTCGAATAATTAGAATATTTTTAATTTCCAGTGTACTTCGAGAGAGAGATATGTAGGAGATGGTGGCCTCAAACGAATTGAATTGAATTTAGAGGCCAATCGAGGAACTCGGAGCGTCTGACGTCAAACGCATGAGGCATCTCAATGCCCAATCAGGGATTCGAGCGATGACGTCGAGCGCTTATAATCCCTAAGCGCGGGATCGTTTTTTTTTTGGCTTGCTTGCCTTCACTCGCACACCGGACACGACGGAGTGAGCTCGATGCCTCTTGGCCTTCAGAAACGGCATTTCTTTAAACCTAGAAATGTTTGACGCCCCCATCTATACAGGTGAATCCTGTTCTCTTTCCGAATTAACTTTTAATCTCTATTTTCTTGTAAGCAATTTAAATCTATAAATATAATCTGTTTTCTTACTTTAATAAATTGATTTGTTCTTTAAATTTGGTTCCTGCTTTCTTTCGTTAAGAATTTTATCATTGCCCCTAGACACCCGTCCCACAAATTGGGAGCTCGACCGCGATGTTAAACTCGTTTCTTCGTATTAGGCATTTGCCTATATATATAGCAATAGCCTTATTCATTATTTTTTCCTCGTGCTCACCTTTCAGCCGACTTTTCTTTATTTTTTCAAAACGTCGAGACCTCACCCGTCCGTCGGTGTCAATTTCAACTTCCTTCTAATGTATTTTTTTAAAGTTTGCTTTGGAAAGAGTTCGCCAGCGATCCTGAGTGCGTCGTCAACAATTCCAGTGAAATTCAATTTGCATCGTTCAGGAATTTCGTCGTGATACATTCTATTTTTCCGGGCGCCGTCGCCGAAAATCAGCGAATCGCCAGTTTATTTTAAAGAAAGGCCTGCCAGCGATCCTAAGTGCGTCGTCATCCATTCCAGTGAGGATCAGTTTGCATCGTTCAAGATTTTCGTCGTGATCCATTCTGTCTTTTCGAGCGTCGTCATCGAGGGTCAGCGAATCGCCAGTTAATTCCCGCCAATGATCCTAAGTGCGTCGTCATCCATTACAGTGTGAAGATCAACTTGCATCGTTCAAGAATTTCGTCGTGATCCATTCTGTCTTTTCGGGCGTCATCGCCGAAAATCAACGAATCGCACGCCAGGTCAGTGTGGTACTTTCTTATCAAATAACGATTCCAGAAATTTACGAAACTATCGTCTGTTCATGACATTTTAAAATTCTTTTTTCATGTGATTAATAACTAGGAATCGTGAATATTTTATTTTCTCCTCGCATAAATTCGTTTCGTAAAAGTGTTTTGTAGTGAGAGTATGTTGTCTAATTAGCGGTAGTTGTGGCTAACTAAATGATTTGATTGCGAATGGGAATGATTTGTGAAAATTGTGCATTGTTTTAGATAATATTTTTAGCAACTGGGAAAATAGATATTTTGTCTATTTTTTTTAAAATACTTTTTACGAATATTTTGTGATTTACTTTTAATTTGTGATATATTATTATTAATTTTAAGGAATACTGCTTTGCTATAGATTCTTCCAGTGTGTTTTTATTGATTACATTTCGAGAAATTGAGATATTACTGTCATAATTTTTCGATTTCGTTGTATTAATATTTTTAGTGTCGATTTTAGAATTTTTTTAGTATTTGTGAATTTTATTCATATACCTGTTATAATTGTATTTTATCTGCGTTTTGTCTCTCCTCTTGGTTGAGTAAGGGAGCTTTTCCTGCATTATTGTATAAACGTTTCGCATCCGGATTAAGTATTTAGGGGAAAATTAAGCTTAGTTTATAAAATTTTTAAATTTGTTCTCTGAGCCGTCACTCTTGATCTTTGGTTGCAAAAATGGCATTTCTTCTCTCAAAGAAAAAGGAGCATCTAATAGAACTCGCCGAAGAGTTAGGGTTGTTCGTCGAAGCGAGCTTGACTAAACCCAAGCTAAAGGATCTCATCGTGAAAAGCCCAGATTACATCGAAGATGATGTCCAGGTAATGATCGATAGCATTGTGAAGGATCGCATACGTACAGAAGAAGAGAAATTGCGACGAGAACAGCGAGAATATGAAGAGAAATTGCGACGAGAACAGCGAGAATATGAAGAGAAATTGCGACGAGAACAGCGAGAATATGAAGAGAAATTGCGACGAGAAGAACAAGAATATGAATTAGAGAAGTTGCGAATACAGGCTGAAAAGAATGCTAATACTATGAATAACCCCGAAAATGTACAAGCACCGAAAGTGATCCACGAAACTTTTCATAAGTTTAATATGAAGGACGATATTAGCTTGAACCTGACATTATTTGAACGACATGCGGAACTGACATTCTTGCCGAAGAAGGATTGGGTACAGAGGCTTATAGGACTGATTCCTATCGACATTGCTCATTTGATTGCCAGAGAGCCAGCGGATAAATGCAACGGTTACAACCACATTAAGGGGTTACTGTTAAAAAGATTTAAGTTATCCGAGAAACTTCGTCAACTCTTATTTCTCACCGAAAATCTAATGAACGAACTTGGCAAGATTTTTTTACGAAATACAAACATACTTCGATGGGTGGATTTCCGGTTCAAATGTAGAAACTTTCGACCAGCTGCGAGAACTAATTATAGCCGACCAAATAAAGAAGAGTGCACCGTACGAGCTGGGAGCACTTTTAGATGAATGGTCTACTATTAACTCACCGGCCGAGATAGCAGAAAAATTTGAAGAGTATGAAAGTGTCCGAAGAACATTAAGACCGAAATTTTACAATTCATTTGCCAAGGGAAGATACGAAGCCAGCGGATCAAGCGATACTTACTTTCAAAGAACTGAATATCCACAGGGTGGAAGTAATAGGCTTGAGAGAAAACATTTTCAATTGAACGGTACCTCCTACCCGGGAAAGTAAACGACTAACCTGTAGCTACTGTAAAGGACCAGGTCATTATGCCGTGGATTGTACGAAGCGCCCCAAATGTTGAAAATTAATAACTCTACAGACTCCTCAATCCAAATCTGCTCACGAATCTCTCGAGAAAGAATTGAGACCAGAAAAATAACCATGGGGAACAAGATTATTGAAGCTCTCATTGACAGCGGCAGTTCAGTTTCACTCATTCGAGAAGATGTAAGCAAAGGAATCATCGAGCCGTCGAAACTCTCGAAAGACATTTCAGTATTGATCGGACTGGGGAAGTACGAAGTCAAAACAAAAGGGTCGTTCCAGAGAAAGATTGAACTAGATGGAGAAGAATATTCTCTGACGTGGCATGTCGTACCTACGCCGAGTTTGGAATTTCAAGCAGTAATAGGTTTAGATATACTGGAGCAAGCCTCTGTCTGCTTCTATAAAGAAAGTGTTTAGTTCCGAAAACATGAGGATAAAAATTGTTTCCTGCAAATGCAAGTTTACGAAGCAGAAGTGGAAGACGAAATTGTAGTTCAACATGTTACCAATCCACAAATACGAAGATAACTGTTTGAATTAATCTCCAACTATGAGCCAAAGAAGACCGAAATGACAAATGTGTCCATGAGAATTATCCTGAAAGACGACATACCGGTTTACCAATCTGCACGCCGCTTATCATTTTCTGAGAATCGGGATGTCAACAAGCAAATCGATGAATGGTTAGAACAAGGGATTGTAAGACCAAGCTCATCCGAAAATGCGAGTCCAATTGTATTGGTTAAGAAGAAAGATGGTACCACCCGGTTGTGTGTAGATTATAGAAGACTGAACCCGGAAATTAGTCAAGGAACGTTTTCCATTGCCGTTGATAGAGGATGTATTAGATAGACTACAGGGAGCCAAAGTGTACACAACGTTAGATTTAAAAAATGGATTTTTCCATGTTGACGTTAATGAAGATTGCAAGCACCTCACTTCCTTCGTTGTTCTAGACGGACAATTCAATTTAATAAAGTACCTTTCGGTTTAAGCACCAGCCCCAGCGTATTTCAAAGATATGTGTATAGTATCTTCAGAGAGCTCATGCGGAAAGGCGTTGTAATAATTTACATGGATGATTTGGTGATTCCTGCTAAAGATGAGAAAAGAAGGTTTAGAAAACTAAGGGAAGTATTAGAGGTTGCCTCGAAGTATGGCTTAGAAATGAAGTTTAAAAAATGTCAATTCCTAAGAAGAAAAGTAGAATTTTGGGGCCACGTCGTCGAAAATGGGACAATACGTCCTTCAATTGCAAAACAAAAGCCGTCAAGAAGTTTCCGGTACCAACAACAGTCAAACAAGTGCAGAGCTTTTAGGACTCGCCGGTTACTTTCTGAAAAATTTATTCCAGCGTACTCTCAAATAGCGAAACCATTGAAAGTGACCTAACAAGGAAAGACAACCCACATTTATGTTCGAGCAACCCCCAAATGGAAGCATTCGAAAAGTTTAAGAAATTGTTGACTGAAAGTCCAGTATTAAGCATTTTTCGGCAAGGAAGAACTACCGAATTACATACCGTGCGAGTCAACACGGATATGGCGCCGTTTTACTCCAAGAAGCAGAAGACGGAAAATTACATCCTGTCCAATATATGTCGCAGAAAACGACTCCAGCAGAAGAAAAATATAGTAGCTATGAACTGGAAGTTCTTGCTGTTGTCAACGCTTTAAAGAAATTTCGCACCTACCTTCTGGGAAATCATTTTAAAATCATAACGGACTGTTCAGCTTTTCAAAAGACTATGGACAAAAAAGATTTAGTTACTCGTGTAGCAAGATGGACATTACTGTTAGAAGAGTATGACTATACGAGATAGTACATCATTCTGGCCAGAGAATGCAACATGTAGACGCTCTGAGCAGGTACCCAGTCACCATAATTACAAGCGATACTCTCACCGCAAGACTACAAAGAGCCCAACAAGAAGACGAAAATATTCAAAATTTAAAGTCACTAATAGGAACAAATAATGCTACGGACTTTTTTATTAAAAATGAAATATTATACAAATACGTAGATGGCCGCGAATTAATAGCTGCACCAAGGGATATGCAAACCGAGCTAATCAAGTTAACTCATGAGAAAGGGCACTTCTCATCCGCTAAAACAGAAGAAATTGTAAAACGAGAATTTTTTATACCTAATTTAAGCAAACAAGTACAAAAACGTGATCATTAACTGTGTATCTTGTATTCTAGCTAACAAAAAGTGTGGGAAAAAGGAGGGATTTCTAAATCCTTTTCCAAAACAGGACGTGCCATTAAGCACTTATGTAGATTTTATTGGACCTTGCCGTCTACCAACAAAAGATATCAACATATCCTCAACAGTAATTGATGCCTACTAAGTTTACCTGGCTTTATCCCGTAAAATCCACCAATAGAAGATGCACTAGATAAATTAAAGCTGAAAACAAAAGACTTTCGGGCAATCCCAAAAAGAATAATAACAGACAGGGGTTCTCCTTTTAACTCCAAAGGATTTTATGATTATTGTACCGAAGAGAAAATCAAAATGTGCAGATCACACACCGGCGTACCCCGAGGGAACGGTCAAGTGGAGAGAATCCACCGAACTCTAATCTCGTTTTGACCAAGTTGTCAATCGCCGATCCTACAAAATGGTACAAATTCGTAGACCGACTTCAAAGAATTATAATCAATAGCACTTCCAACCGAAGTACCAAATGGTCTCCATTTGAACTATTGACCGGCGTTACCATGAAAAATAAGGAAGACGCTACCTGAGAAACCTATTAATGGAAGAGATGGGGTGGAAGAATTGCAGGAACAGAGAAACCAACTACGACAAGATGCGAAAAGAAATATTCAGAAGAGATCAAGCAGAAAAATACTAAAAGAACTACGATAGGAAACGAAGAGGGCACCTGGTATCAGAAGGGAGACTTAGTGGCCATCCAGAGAAAACAATTCGGATCAGGTTTAAAAATTAAGGCCTAAATTTTTTTGAACCATACAAAGTAATCGAAGTTAGACCCAGAGATAGGTGCATAATTTTAGAAAGAGTAGTAACCATGAGTCCTAAATTAACTCTTCCGCCGATTTAATTAAATTTTATTCACCGGAATGAGAGATTGAACGTTTTTAAATTCATTGTGTACTGTGCTTTATTTTTTTATCTATTGTCATTGGTGTTTTTGTTTGCGTGGAGTTGTGTTGTATTTTCTTTTAAATTTTTAATGTTTCTAGAGCAAATTATTCGACGTTATGTCAAATCACTGGGGTCAGTGTGATTCCAGGATGGCCGAACTTGTGGGGAAAGTTGTATTCTTTACGATTTCGAATAATTAGAATATTTTTAATTTCAGTGTACTTCGAGAGAGATATGTAGGAGATGGTGGCCTCAAACGAACTGAATTGAATTTAGAGGCCAATCGAGGAACTCGGAGCGTCGTGACGTCAAACGCATGAGGCATCTCAATGCCCAATCAGGGATTCGAGCGCGATGACGTCGAGCGCTTATAATTCATTTTTTTTTAGGCTTGTTTGCCTTCACTCGCACACCGGACACGACGGAGTGAACTCTCGATGCCTCTTGGCCTTCAGAAACGGCATTTCTTTAAACCTAGAAATGTTTGACGCCCCCATCTCTACAGGTGAATCTGTTCCCTTTCCGAATTAACTTTAATCTCTATTTTTTGTAAGCAATTTAAATCTATAAATATAAATCTGTTTTCTTACTTTAATAAATTGATTTGTTCTTTAAATTTGTTCATGCTTTCTTTCGTTAAGAATTTTATCATTGCCCCTAGACACCCGTCCCACATATATATGTATAT
>BMAU01002002.1:0-10767 GCA_019973935.1 Trichonephila clavipes | reverse complement strand
GTTACTAAAAACTAAGATCATATTATTTATTTTATACATGAAACAATGAATACTTTCTTAAAAAATCAAACTAATAAATTGTATTTGGAAAATTACTGGAAAATTCCTTATTTTTAATTATTACTAAAAAAAAGACATTCAAAAAGAAAACATTTTTGCATGACAGAAATTTCTTTTATCTGCTTACATTCTCTCTGTAAGTTGTTTTTCTGCACATGCGCAATAAGCGCTCAAACTCGTGTGTTTTGAGATAGCTTTTCCATAATAAACTATTTCCGGCATTTGGCGGTTTTTCCAATTTTTTTCCTTGTATTTTTACGATTCCCCAAGACAGAAAAAATACTGCTTTAAAAATATTTTATGTATAGAGAAAAAATTTTTTTCATTAAAAAATTCCAACATTTTTTTGAAGTTTTACAATATTTTGTTTCAAATTACCCTGGAAGCGTTGGAAAAGGTTAAAAATGTATCAATCTGCTTGAAAAATAGCCTTATCTTTTTTTAGGAATTTAAATTAAAATAATTTAAAACCCACACACACACATGTAGAACTTGAGATCTTAAAAATATATTTCTCAAGTTAAAAGCATTTATTTTTTTAAACAAAGTTAGTTAATACAGTCAATAGAGCAACGTCAGGAAATTCCATATTGGCTAAAAACTGATTTTTGACGCCAACTATTGTCATTGTTGTAACAATAGCAGTGTTACAACAATGCAGACAAATCAAAGTTGGCACCCAAAACTGGTTTTAATTAATATATTTTTAACTAATTGCTATATCGGACCGAATTGTAATTCTAAACCATTCTCGAATCCACTTGAACCCCCACAAAAAATATCATCAAAATCGGTCCAGCCGTTTAGGACTTCAGTCACATACACACGCTCAGAAGATTATATATATATATATATATATATATATATAAATTATTTGAAAAATTATTAATTAAAAACGCTAAAACGCATGATTTGTCTGCATTTTTGTAACAATGAAGACACGGTTTGGCCAGTTTGGCGGAAAATCGATTTTCGACGCCAACTTACGTCATTTTTATAACAAAATCGTTGTTACAACAATGCAGGTGAATATTGATTTGAATGTTTTAATGTTTTAATTATTATATTTTTAACTAATTACGATTCTAAACAATTCTCGAATCCACTTGAACCCACACAGAAAATTTCATCAAAATTGTTCCAGCTGCTTAGGAGTAGTTTAGCCACATACACACTCACAAAAGATATTTATATATAAAGACTAGCGGTCCCGACAGACGTTGTCCTGTACACACGTCTTAAATCCGAAAATTACAAACTTTTTTTTGAATAAGTTGTAACAATCTGGACCGTTTTGATGAAATTTTTTACAAAGAAAGATATTACAATACCTGACATCATCACATGTACAGTAACAACAATTCGACGTATCGATTGCGTGTGAGTATGTATTTATTATGAACTAACTTGAATATAGAAGCTATTCTGAATAGAAACTTAAACTTGATTTGATTAAAGGGCAAAAAAGATAAAACTCGAGCTATTTTCATAACAGGTATATTTTTTTAATGCACAAAAAAATAAATTTTTCGTAATGCCGTTGGATGCACAATGTTTTTGGTTAATTCCTGAGGGGAATAAACAAACAAATGCGATTGTTCGTCAAACCTCCGACATGTAACATATAATTGGCCGTGCGAAAAGCAAGGGTTTTCTAAATTAAGGTCACAAATTGTCATTGTTTGACTTTGACTTATTATTGGTCATAGCGCATGTCAAGCGAATTGGAAATTGCAAACATTAGAATAGGTAGGAGAGCCTGAAAGAATCATTGGGATCTGTGGTAGAAGTACAACTTCACCTTGAAGTTTGCCGCTCAAAATACTGGCCTCAAGAATATTGCCCATTGTTGCCCATTGAACAATAGCATGCCCTTAGATAATTTAGGCGCATTTTAACTAATTGCGATATCGGATTTAATTGTGAATATAAATCATTCTCTTCTCTCTCTCAAATCTCCACAAAAAATATCACCCAAATCAGCCCAACCGTTTAGGAGTATTTCAGTTTTGCCGTATCGTGGCAAAATGAATAATCTTTCCGATATTGTAATTATTTTTGCCTGATTTGATCGAAAAATTAGATGGCAATTTTAAAAACTGCGAAAATATCGGAAAATTCTCTCCTCGTCTTTCTTTTTTTCTTGCTGCGCATTATCAGAATAAACAGCACACAGGGGTAAAACAATTATGCGTTTTAAGGTTTTTAAATAAAATATTTTTAACTAATTACGATATTGGACCAAATCGTGAATCTAAATCATTTTCGAATCCGCTTGAACCCCCACAAAAAATGTCATCAAAATCGGTCCAGCCGTTTAGGAAGAGTTCAGTCACACACACACACAGAAGATTTATATATATGAAAATTATTTAAAAATATATTAATTAAAAACGCCAAAAAACACGATTCCTGGGCAATTTTGTAACAATAAAGACCCTGTTTGGTCAGTTTAACAGAAAATCGATTTTCGATGCCAACTTACGTCATTTTTATAACAATAACTTTGTTACAACAATTCAGAAGAATATTGAGTTGAATGTTTTTAATGTTTTTCATTAATATCTCTTTAACTAATTGTGATATCGCATCGAATTGCAATTCTGAACCATGCTCGAATCCACCTGACACCACACATAAAATTTCATCAAAATCGGTCCAGCCGTTTAGGAGGAGTTTAGTCTCATACACACACAGAAGATTTTTATATATAAAGATATATATATATAAAGATATATATACATATATATATATATATATATATATATATCTTTATATATATATACATATATATAAAGATATATATATATATATATATCTTTATATATATATATTATATATATAAATATATATATATATATATATATATATATATATATATATATATATGTATATATATATATATATATATATATATATATATATATAAAATATATATATATAAATATATATATATATATAAATATATATATATATACATATATATACATATATATAAAGATATATATACATTATATATATATATATATATAAATATATATATATATACATATATATATATATATATATATATATATGTATATACATATATAAAGGGTGTTTTTTAGAGGTATAGAACTTTAAATTGCAATAAAACAATGATGTATTATTCGATTGACATGAATTTTTTTTATTCGAATGATAATCTTGTGGCATTACATTTTAAATATGATTTCTGGCATAGGACTGCCACGGCTGGCTTGGATGTAGTCCAATCTAGACGTCCAATTTTCGATGACTTTTTCCAACATTTGTGGCCGTATATCGGCAGTAACACGGCGAATGTTGTCTTCCAAATGGTCAAGCGTTTGAGGCTTATCCGCATAGACCAATGACTTTACATAGCCCCACAGAAAATAGTCTAGTGATGTTAAATCACAAGATCTTGGAGGACAATTCACAGGTCCAAAACGTGAAATTAGGCGGTCACCAAACGTGTCTTTCAATACATCGATTGTGGCACGAGCTGTGTGACATGTTGCGCCGTCTTGTTGGAACCACAGCTCCTGGACATCATGATTGTTGAATTCAGGAATGAAAAAGTTAGTAATAATGGCTGTATACCGATCACCATTGACTGTAACGTTGTGGTCTTCATCGTTTTTGAAGAAGAACGGACCAATGATTCCACCAGCCGATAAAGCGCACCAAACAGTCAGTTTTTTGGATGCAACGGTATTTCGACATACACTTGTGGATTAGCTTCACTCCAAATGCGGCAGTTTTGTTTGTTGACGTAGTCATTCATCCAGAAGTGCGCTTCTTCGCTAAACAAAATTCGCTTATGAAAATCGGGAACAACGGCAATCTCGTTTTGGGCCCATTCGACGAATCTACGCCTTGCTTGATGATCGTTTTGATGAATTGCCAAGCCAAACTGAGAATAAATCACTTGACAGCTGTTAAATCGGTCGCCATCTTGGAAAGTAATGCCAACTTAAACTTCTATACCAGGAAAAAAAACACTTTATATATATATATATATATATATATATATATATATATATATATATATATATTGAATTTTTTGAATATTTTGAATATTTGATTTGAAACTACATAGTAATATTTATGATAAAAGAGATGCCTTTAATTTTAATATTATCAAAGTGCCTTACTGGAATTCAAATTTATCAATATCTATACATAGAAATATTATTTTTAACTATATTTATCGCAATAATGTATTAGTTAGCGATAAAGCTAATATTTTTTTAAATCTTAAAAAAACTGTACTGATCATGATTAACTGAATTGATCATAGATATCCTGCTAAGTTTCTTTGTAATTATATTAATAATGGTTTTTAATGATACAATTTTGTATTACTGTAATTATTTACTGTTATTGTGTTTTGTAATGATTTTTTAAATTTATACAACATCTAATTTATTCTACAATTATTAAATAGATGGCGCCACATGCTTATTAAATTTTTTTAAATAATATATAATTTTTGTGTTTCTTTTATATTTTACATTAATTTTATATGATTATTACTTTTATGATTTTTTAAAAGTATATATATATATGCATATAATTTTCTTAATATCGTATCGCAATTAATTTTATGCGGTTCTGCTCTCACCCCTCGTATTTGGCGGGACACATTACTTGTTGATGCACTCTCGGCCATCGTTTACACTCCGAATAAAAGTAGGTTATGTTTTTGTTCATATGTTATTTAGTTTAATGTTTTTTTTAATATTTAATTTCTACATATATAATTCTTTCCTTTCCTCTTGGTACATAGTATGACAAATTACAGGTGAAGGTTGGCTGGCCGCAAAACTTGTTTAAACCTGCAATCCTGGTTCCTAAGGCCAGGAGTTTGTCATTATACTACTGTGACTTCTTCCTAATTTTAGTTATCTTAGGTATATATAACTATATGTTTATTTTTTATATTTTCGTTTATATATTTGTGAATATGTATAAATATGTATAAATTTATATATATATATGTATATATTTATATATTGAATTTTTTATATTGGATTATATATATATATATATATATATATATATATATAGGTAGATAAATGTTTAACTATAATGTGCCTATAAAGCAAGATAACTTAAGATGTAAAAGTGATTAATTTAAAGATTTCATTGATAAACATCACAAACGTGTTGTTACTGATGACCTCGATATTGTAAAATACAATAATCTTAGAAAAATAATGAATAAAAGTACTGGTTTTAGGTTAATGATTTTAAATAATAATCAAATTATAAAAAATCAGTTATAGAGTGATATTGAGCAATTTATATACAAAATAGCTATCAAATATACACTCATGTCCATAAATTAAAAATAATGAAGTTCAGGCAAAGAAAGAGAGAAGCAAAACAAATTTAATTTATTTGTAAAGTCTATTTATTAAACAAAAGGTAAAGAGCAAAAAAGAGGCTATATGTTTGACATAATTAATTAAAATTGCGATTTTTACTCCCTGGAGCAAATTTAAAAAAGAACCTATTTGCAAAAAACAGTATAAGATATCTAGTATGATAGTTAATACGGAGTATGTCTCCCGGACGATGCAATACAGGCCTTACAATGCTTAGGTATGCTGAGTATCAAATTATCAATCTGACTTGGGGAATATTACACCACTCATCAAGCAATGCCCTCCGAAGTTCCGGTAAACAGGTGGGAGGGGGTTCGACGGGTTGCAATTCGTCGGCCAAGCATATCCCACACATGCTCTATTGAATTTAAGTCCGGTGAGTATGCTGGCCAATCCATACGGGTGAAATCCTCCGATTGAAGGCATTCGTCTACAATATTTGCACGTTGAGGACGGGCGTTGTCATCCATAAACAGAAATTCAGCACCCATGGCGCCCCGAAACAAACGTTCATTTTGTTTTAGAAGGACATCCCAATAGATGTGGCCTGTGATCGTTACACTTTGAACATGCAGGTCAATTCTGGAACCAAGCATAATTCCTCCCTAAACGCGCCATCCTGCACCACCGTAACGGTGTCGTTCAATGGTGTTCTCTTGGTGGTAACGGTTACCTGGCGCTCTCTATATTTAAGTCCGACGAGAATCAGACTACAAACTAAACTTGGACTCGTCGGAAAATATTATACAAGACCACTGTGGTGGTTTGCACAATGCATGCTGTCTACTCCAGGTTATTCGCAGATGACAGTGAGTTGCGGTAAGTGGAACCCATCTGACAGGCCTACGATCTTATTGACCAATGGGCCCTAAGTGTCTGCACACGGTCTGCCTTGAAACTGTCGTACCGTAGCTGAAGAGAGCTGACGAGACAGGTCTGATGCTGTGCTCCGTCTGTTTCTTTTGGCAGTAACTGCCAAATACCGGTCCTCATTTGGCGTTGTAACTCGGGGGCGACCAGTGCTGTAACATCTACTCACATTAATATCATCTTGGAATCGTTGCCAAAGCCTGGACATGACACTCTGGGCGATTCCAAGTTCCTCGGATACTTCTTGAAGCGAACGTCCACATTCCATTCGTCCAATAATTCTACCACGTAAAAATCATCCAAATGCTTCCTTTGTGCCATAACTATGCGGTTATTGCACTGAAAGGCTTTTTAAAGCGCTTGTGAACAATTTTACTTGTGTGCCACCATTCCGTATATACCCCTCTCTTACACTCTCGTCATTGTGACGTACTATTCGCGCCATCTGGTGGTTCCCTTAATTTGCATATTCTTCTTTAAGATGTGTGTGATAATTCTACAGGTGAAATTTTTATTTTAGAGTTCAATTTCTGTGTGATTCTGAATTATCCTTAACTTATGGACATGAGTGTAGTATGCCTATAGAGGCATTCACAGAATTCATAGGTAATATTACACAGCAGCTTAATAAATATAACTTTGGTACATATAATAAAATCTTTTTTAATTATATTAAAAATCAGATTAAAAAATTGCAAAATAAATTTATTATAATTTATGTTGATAAAGTATCTGAAAATTTTGCATTCATATGTAAATACTATTATATATTAATGATCATCAAATATTTTGATAATAATATTGTTTTTATTAAGTGAACTGTTTCTGATAGAGAAATAAATAATCGAATTTTGGCTTTTCCTAAACAATTAAGAATTTAAATTAATAATAATTTTAAATTTGCGCATATATTCAATCGCGAATTTCATAAAGACCCAGTCAAATTTAGGACAGTTACAAATGGATTTAATACATGTGTTAGCAAAACAGGTAAAATTCTCCATGAGAGAGAGAGAAATATTACATAATACAATAAATAATCTTAAAAATCCACAGCCATTCTTAAAAATAGTAAATCTCTTATGGAACAAATGAAAGATGAAAAGATTTCTCAGTCTGTAGTTTAGATTTTGAAAGATCTTTTTAACTCTATTAATATTGATGAGATTTGATTAATATACTTGTTAATTTATATAGAGATAATTTATTTAATAATGTTAATTATGATAGATTTGTACTTAAAGAGAGCTATATATATCATAAGGGTAACTATTATCTGCAGATTAAAGGTTTGTCACAAGGTGACCCTGCGAGCAACTGTCTTGCCAATTTACACTTACATTATTTTAAAAGAAGTTACATTAATAATCCTAAATATTATATTTATCGTTATATAGATGTATAATAATTTTTGGCAAACAAGTCAATTTTATACCTAACATTTAATTTTTATCCACAATATCTTAATTTAATACAGACAAACAGTAACAACAATGAAGCAAATGTTCTTGACATACATATCAAATTAAAAGAAAATGTAATAGTTTCTAATATTTATGATAAAAAAAAGTGAAGATTTTTATTTCAATATTATAAAAGTTTCTCATTGGGAGAGTAATGTACATGTTTTTATATTCAGAAATATCGTTATTAATTATATAGAACGCAATAAATTTCTGGTGCCAAAAAAATCAGAAATAATAAATAACTATAAACATTTTACTAAATATTGCTTAAATCAGAAATACCCTATTAATTTTATTAGTAGTTATATGAATAAAGCTATTCAAAATAGTAAGGATTAAAAATCCTGAGATTCATCATAGTTTATTACTATAAACTTACATATTTCATAGTTATTGTTACCTCTAAATTCTAATATTAGATAAAATAACTTATTATTATTTTATTCATATATATCTAGTGTCACTAAAGTTATGGTAATTTGTAACTACTTTTGTTAAGTGCTACTTTTCAGCCATTCACATGCTTTGAATCTGCATTAGGGTCCAGAATCTGGCAATAATGTATTTATTGCATTCAGATTTAGCACGTGATCTGCATTTTTAAGTACGATTTTTAGGTAAGTTACCTCTATCTTGTAATGGATTAAGATATTCCTATCCATTACTTTCAACAGGTTTTTGTTCAGTATTATTTACATAAAGGGGAAAGGTTGGCTCGCCAAAAAACATGTTCAACCCCACTTTTATATAAATTATTTTATATATTAGCTGCCTTAAGTAAGCAATGTTTATTATACTGCAGCATCCATTTTATAATTTTTAATCTCGGTTGCTCATGTGTCCTTCATTGTGTGATTTTCCTACTGTCTATGTGTTTTTCGAATGTGATTGTTGGATGTTATCTCTTGTTTGTAGAAAATAAGACTATATATATATATATATATATATATATATATATATATATATATATATATATATATATATATATATATATATATATATTTATATATATATATACTAGCCGTTACCCACGCGCTTCACTGGGTATTTCACGATGTTGTATAAAAGTATACTGTTTACATATATATGAATTAATGATATCTAGCATTAAGAATTCGATTGTATTCAAAAATATATTTATAGCTGTTACAGTCTCGCCCCTTGATATAAAAAGGACATAAATTATAATATCTAATTTCTATTTATATCTAAAATAGAAGGAGAAAGATTTTTTTCCCTCACTTAACCTAATAATCAAGTGGATTTCCACCAAAGCAACTTTCAGTGGATCTCTACTCCATAAAATAAACATGCGTGCTAAATTTCAAGTATAAATCTAACAGAGCAAAAACGGAATTTTTATCATCAATACCTCGTTGACAGCGTTCTTAGCGGATTCCAATTCAACAAAAGAAGCATGCAAACCAAATTTTATTATTATAGTCTTAGCAGTTCGAAAACGGGAATTTTGTCTATCAATACGCCCGGATAACTCTCACCGCTCCCCCCTGGAGCTGATTTCCGTAAAATCCATTCTTAGTGGAATTCTATACAACTAAAGAAACGTTCTCAACAAATTTCAAATAAATGGGTTAAATTCAAAAACAGAAATTTTTCTATAGCACGCCTTAATCCCTCGCAACCCCACTCCTTTGGGGTCTGTTATCGCAAAAATCTTTGTAAAAGGAACTTTATTCCATGAACGGAACATACCTTCGAATTTTCAAGCCGGTGGGTCTATTAGTTGAAAAGTGGAAATATTTATCTATTATACGCTCCTTAATCCCCCTCAGTAACCTTTGGGTATCAATTTTCCCCAAAACTAACTTATAGCGGATCTCTACGCCATGAAACGAATCCGCTTATAAAAAATTTTGAGATTGTACGTCTAATAGTTTAAAAATGGAAATAATTATCTATAACGCCCCTTAAGCCCCGCAACGCCACTTAGGAAACTATTTTCACAAAACCCATTGTTCAGTGTTGAACAAATAATTCTTGTAACGCCCACAACAGGAAGTAAATATTTGTCGCGAGAGGGCGCAAGTGTGTGTAGAACAGTGTATGTGTAAACAGAGTAAGAACAAGCGTATGGAGAACGCTATAATAAAATTCCTTTTATCTTAGTCTCGCCATTTAATGTGTGGTGTAATCTGTTAGAAATTTTAAATTAATATGAGTAAAGAATCGGTGCAAATTAAACAACCATCTTATAGCAGATCTCCACTCAATGAATGGAATCTGCGTACTCAAATTCAAAATGTTACGTCTAATAGTTTAAAAAAGAAGTTAATTACCTATATAACGCCCCTTAATTCTCCACAACGGCACTTGGGGGTCGATTTTCACAAAATCCATTTTGTAGTGGATCTGTAATCTATGAAAAAAAATCCGCTTATCAAATTTCAAGAATGTACGTTCTAACTGTTTAAAAAAGGAAATTATCTATAACGTCCCTTGAGCCTCCGCAACGCCACTTAGGAAGCGATTTTCCCCAAACCCATCTTATAGCGGAAATCTACTCAATGAATGGAATTTGTTTACTCAATTTCAAGATTTTACGTCTAATATTTAAACAAAGGAGTTAAATGCTTATAACGCTCCTTAATTCTCTACAACGCCACTTGGGTGTCGATTTTGACAAAACCCATTTTGTAGCGGATCTCTACTCTATGAAAGAAATCCTTTTAGCAAATTTCAAGACTGTTCGTCTAATAGTTTAAAAATGAGGAAAATTATGCATGTAAAAATTTATATATATATATATATATATATATATATATATATATATATATATATATATATATATGATATATACATATATATATAAATAAATAAATATATATATATATATAAACATATATATAAATAAATATATATATATATATATATATATATATATATACATATATATATATAAAATAAATAAATATATATATATATATACATATATATATAAATAAATAAATATATATATG
>BMAU01002001.1:2500-17154 GCA_019973935.1 Trichonephila clavipes | reverse complement strand
TCCAGCCAAGAGTTCGTGACCTTAAGCACTAAGCTACCGCGGCCACCTTATGTGTTTGAACATGTAGGGAAAGCGTTTTCACTATTGGCTACTTATAGAGGTATTTGGCGACGTCACGTGGATTGATACGACGAAATTGGTGTAATACTTAAGTGTCAATTCATTTTAGATTTTTCGCGGAAACGAAAACTTTTTTAAACTTAAGGTATCCGACTACCCTAAAATCATTATTTTCTTTTCAAAAATTGACAATTTGCTTATGATTTTATTTTATAGGTCATCTTGTTAGCTTAATAAAAATACCAAGTTTTTTTAATTTCCATTTACTTGAACAGAAACTAAGAGTTTTAGTAAAAGCAGATGCCATAACTTTCCACAAAATGTCAAACTTTAAAATGCGTTTTACTTGAAATGTGTTTTCAAACGGGGACAGCGAATGTTCAAAGAAGTTCTTAAAATAATTTGCTGAAACTTTATATGTATGTTCTGTATAACAGTAGAAGTGTTTTAATCTTCAGATTTATCAATCACTGTTTTATTTCAAAATTTACAGTCCTTTATGTGAATATAATTACTTTTTTTAAAGCAATTTTATATAATCACTAAGATAAAGTGCTCTAGTTTTTGTAAAAATGAAAATATCTCTTATCTTGAAGGTCATTTCGAACATGAATAAAAAACTAATAGATCAAAATTTATATAAAAATTTAGAATTTTTTTATAAACTTTTCGTAGTTGTCCCCGTTTATGTATAATTTTTTGTACATTTCCACCAGTTGTTTTTTTCATTTTAATAATAATTTTTTTTCTCCTTTTTCACACGCACACAATCTTAGGATTTTTTTTCCTTCAAATATACTAAATAAATCTTAAAGATCACAAAAAATTCCCAGATATCCATTTATTGAGGAAAAAGTTGTCGCAAGTAGTCGGATACCTTAATAATTGTTTTTTAGTTCTTTTCAGAAAATTAAACAAGTCGATTATTAATTTCAGTTTGAGATGGAAATAGTTCCCAAACAATTTATTTTCATTCCAAGCGACGTCAAAGTTTAACAAAAAACATTTTATGAAAAAAGGATGCAATTGAAAACTGAAAGCGAAATCTATAAAACACGTTTACAATCACTTAAACTCAAAATATGAATATCCTCTAAAAGAGAGATTGAAACTGAATGAAACATTCCATTTCTTCCTTCTCGCAAACGATGAAAAGAGTTGGTTTTCCAATAAAATATTCGAACACATCGAGTACGTCTTTGAAAATACGGAAATCTAGTGTTGTCATGACAGAGAACTGCGGGCATTCTCTGCTCGTTCGTCGTTAATTTAGCGCAGGCTTTTATGTATTCATCACGGATGCACGGAAAGAAATTTATTTCAATGAAAAGAAAAGAAAAATAGAATTGAGGGAGTTTGTAACTTAAATGCTAGATAAAGTGTAATCAGTTTGAAAGCATGCGATTTCGTCCTTTTTTCAGATAGATAGACAATTTCTTCCGGATAAAACGTTAAAAGGCTTTTATTTATGTACAACAGTAGTGCAATGAATGACAATTGAAAGTAATTTTGGAACGAAGAAACAAATTGCTGCGACTTTCACTGTATTTCTAATACAAGGCTTAATACGGATTGTTATGTTTTTAAAAAAATGTTTGTGTGTGTGTGTGTGTTTTAAATGTACAGGAATACCTGACTTAATAGTGGTAATTGGTTCCGCGAAAGTACCACATTTTAAAAATTAATCCACATTAAGTGGAACACAATCATCTGTAGAAAAAAAAGTGATTCGTTCCTATAGAATATTGTTAAAACAAAAATATTTATATATTTGCCCAATATTAATGATAATAACAAAAAGGTGAAAATCAAAAAAGCAATGGTCCAAGCCCACGAGATATAGTCACATAGTATTGACACCCACGTGTCTCTAGCCAATCAGTTCAAAATCTCATGTGACGTCATAGTCTCATGATAAAAGTTATCACGTTTTTTCAGCTAATTAGTTCATGAGCTACGCTATTGCCAACTTTTGGTCTTTGCAAGAACTTTTTATTAAAATGTACAAACAGTTGTACCTCGATATTACGAACATCTCTATATAGTGAATATTTCTGTATAGTAAACTTTTTCCTGGAACCAGAAATATTTCACGATTTCTTTCGTAAAGTAACCTCCCAATAACAAAGTGCATTTTCTCTTGTGATTCTATTTTTTATCTGCTTATTTTTAAAGTATTTCTAGAATTTCAAGTTATTTTCACTTTGAGCCCATTTTATGGAGGTCATAAATCTTTAAATGGTTTTATTAAGTGCCCAAATCGCTGAGATCAATAGAATTCTTGGCGTTACATCCAAAAGGTATAACATTTAACCCTCATTGTCCAGTTCACTAAAACATCTTCGATATCCCCTTTCTGCATCAGGAGAGTTGTCTTGATTCCCAGTGCCCTTGAACTAGTTCCCTTTCATCTGTAGTGTTGATCAGTTGGACTGGTAACTTCGTTTCTTGTACCTTGAAAATGTCAAAAAGTAAGTGCGTGAGCATCAAAGAAAAAAATGTAATTCTTCAGAAAGTGGATAAACTGATCAAGAAAAAAGATTTTACTTTGAAAATTGGTATTCCTGCAAGCAGCTTATTAACTAAATTGAGATAAGCTACAAAGTTATGATTCATCCAATTCTTGTTCAAAACGTTTAAGAACATGCGTCTATGAAGATATCGACGAGGTATTTTCTGGGGAAAGTAAAGATGCTGATGATAACGATATTAAAAATTGAATAACATTAACACGGAGTAAAATTTTAAAAGACTATAAGCCAGAAAACATCTTTAATGCAGATGAGACTCCTTTATTTTTTTCAATTTTTGCCTCAAAAAACATTAACATTTAAAAACGAAAAATGCCTTGGAAGAAAACGTAACAAAGCAAGAATAAGTATTATGTTTGGACCAAATATGACTGTTCATCAGAAATTGAAACAGCAAGTTATAGGAAGAAGCCAAACTCTCACCAAGATGTTTCTAAAGTGCAAAGTCTTTGGAAAAGTTGATTATAATTTTAATAAAAAATCTTGGATGGCGTCAGAAATTTGTGAAAATTGGATTCAAAGTTTGGACAAATGTATGGTTACAGAGCGTCATGAAATTTCTCTCCTTTTAAATATATATCCCACCCATGCGAAGAAAATCAACCAAAAATTGAAAAATGGTGCAGTTTTCTACATGCCACCAAACACTACATCAAACCTTTAGCCAATGGATCAAGGGTTGATAAAAGATTTTAAAGTACATTATCGCAAGAGGATTTTACATAATTTATTACTGCTGTTAAGAACAATCAATCCATGCCAAATATAAATTTACAGGAGAGTATTTCAGGAATTTCGAAAGCATGGAACTGTCACAGATTGTACCATTCGTAACAGTTTTGTCAAAGCTGGATTCTTTGTCAGCAGTGAGAGTTGGGTGAAGGACGAAGACGATGTTCCCTTAGAAAAAAGAAAAAAAATATGGATACAGCTAAAGGAAAAACAAGAAATTACGGATGATGTGCTGCTTGATGATTTTCTTTCTCTTGATTCAGAAGGTCAAACTTTTGGGTCAATAACTGAATCGCATATTTTAAATAGTGTGAAAAATAAATCAATTCAGCAATGGATTGCAATGAAGATAAAGATGATATTGCAGAAATTAAAAAAAAACATTCATATTGTGAAATGAGAGAGAGAGGAATTCAATTGAAACCATTCGGCACAGATTACCTAAAATAAGCCTAAAGGGATTTGGAGTGCATTACAAAGATGTGAGGTGAATAATAAAGCAAAACATTCTTTCAAACAAAAAATTCAAACTAAATTAACAGGTTTTATGAGTAATTAAATTTAAGGATGCATGTGGTAATGAATGCTTAGAATTTCTAGTTATAAAAAAATTTATGTTTAAAATTACTTATAAGCTTTAGATTAGAATATATCCTTTTAAAATTCATTAATTGTAATATAAAATTATTTTCTTAATGTTGAAAATACAGTAAAAATTTCTTATTCTTTTTTCCTGTTTTTCTTTCTTTCTTTTTTATGGTTAAGATGTATAAAATAAATTGATATTAACTTATGAAAATGTGTGAATTACTTTTTTTTAATATAAGATGTTTATGAATTTAAAATTTAGTTTATGTGGTTTATAAAGTATATTGACCTCTGAATAATGAATGAATTTTCCATATAACGAACTTTTTTCGGAATTTAGTGACATAGTTAAATAGAGGTAAGACTGTATTTGTTAACAATAACTATGCACATAATGATACAAAATGCATTTTATTTTAAAGTACACATGCATAAAATAATATATATATATACTAGCTGGATGGCCCGGCGTTGCACGGGCTTCCTCCCGTATACAGCTTTATACCTTGGAAGATTCGTCTTCCCTTTCAGTGTCAGCACACACACTTCTGTGAATTCTATATTAATGTCACTCATTCTCGAAGTTCCCACCGCATCTTTGTCCTGTCGGGAGGGTCTGTTCTTTCGCCACTTAGCTCGGCGTTGCAAGGGCTTCTTCTGTGGGTACAATTTTATCGCGCTATGGAAATTTTCCCTTTCTCTCTCTGGACACCAGTATTCCTGTGTGTGTGTGCTACTGAGCGATGTGAGTGATTTCTATATATTTATGTAAATATTTTAAATCCCCCCCTTTTCAGAAATTTCCTCCACTCCTTCTCTTTTTTTTTTGTCAGACAAATTTCTTTTCTCTCAGTTCATCCAAGCGTTGTATGGGTTTTTCCAAGTATAAAACTCCCTTTTTTGACTGAGGGATAAGATCTTTTTTTTTCAAATTTCTATTTTCGATTAAAAATTTACAAAGTTAATCCAGTTTTGTACTAAAAAAAAACAGACAATGTACGAATTTATTATTAAACAAATAATTTAGTAATAAATACTAAAATGCAATACAACTTTAATTCTTAAAAAAAATTATTAATTTACATCAATTTTCGTTAAATAATGAATAAAAGATCGTGTACCGTTAGCTATGAAACGACTGCTTTTATCTGTATTTTTGATTTTTCCATTAAATATATGTGACTGGGAAAAAAAGAACTATGGGGGAGGGGAGCTGGAAAATTTCCTTACATTCCTTGTATAAAAAAGATTTAAAAGGGAATAGTACTATTTAATAAAAACAGGGAAGCATTTTCCTATATTTTAAGGTTTTTCAGTGAATTATTTCTCTAAAAGAAAACTATCAGTTGGGATGTATTACTAAAAACTAAGATCATATTATTTATTTTATACATGAAACAATGAATACTTTCTTAAAAATTAAACTAATAAATTGTATTTGGAAAATTATATATATATATATATATATATATATTGAATTTTTGAATATTTGATTTGAAACTACATAGTAATATTTATGATAAAAAGAGATGCCTTTAATTTTAATATTATCAAAGTGCCTTACTGGAATTCAAATTTATCAATATCTATATAGAGAAATATTATTTTTAACTATATTTGTCACAATAATGTATTAGTTAGCGATAAAGCTAATATTTTTTTAAATCTTAAAAAACTGTACTGATCATGATTAACTGAATTGATCATGGATATCCTGCTAATTTTCTTTGTAATTATATTAATAATGGTTTTTAATGATACAATTTTGTATTACTGTAATTATTTACTGTTATTATGTTTTGTAATTTTTTAAATTTACAATATCTAATTTATTCTACAATTATTAAATAGATGGCGCCACATGCGTATTAAATTTTTTTAAATAATATATAATTTTTGTGTTTCTTTTATATTTTACATTAATTTTATATGATTATTACTTTTATGATTTTTTAAAAGTATATATATATATGCATATAATTTTCTTAATATCGTATCGCAATTAATTTTATGCGGTTCTGCTCTCACCCCTCGTATTTGGCGGGACACATTACTTGTTGATGCACTCTCGGCCATCGTTTACACTCCGAATAAAAGTTGGTTATGTTTTTGTTCGTATGTTATTTAGTTTAATGTTTTTTTTAATATTTAAATTCTACTTATATAATTCTTTCCTTTCCTCTTGGTACATAGTATGGCAAATTACAGGTGAAGTTTGGCTGGCCGCAAAACTTGTTTAAACCTGCAATCCTGGTTCCTAAGGCCAGGAGTTTGTCATTATACTACTGTGCCTTCTTCCTAAAATTTTAGCTATCTTAGGTATATATAACTATATGTTTATTTTTTATATTTTCGTTTATATATTTGTGAATATGTATAAATATGTATAAATTTATATATATATATATATATATTTATATATTGAATTTTTACATTGGATTATATATATATATATATATATATATATATATATATATATATATATATATATATATATATATATAGGTAGATAAATGTTTAACTATAATGTGCCTATAAAGCAAGATAACTTAAGATGTAAAAGTGATTAATTTAAAGATTTCATTGATAAACATCACAAACGTGTTGTTACTGATGAACTCGATATTGTAAAATACAATAATCTTAGAAAAATAATGAATAAAAGTACTGGTTTTAGGTTAATGATTTTAAATAATAATCAAATTATAAAAATCAGTTATAGAATGATATTGAGCAATTTATATACAAAATAGCTATCAAATATACACTCATGTCCATAAATTAAGGATAATGAAGTTCAGGCAAAGAAAGAGAGAGAAGCAAAACAAATTTGATTTATTTGTAAAGTCTATTTATTAAACAAAAGGTAAAGAGCAAAAAAAGAGGCTATATGTTTGACATAATTAATTAAAATTGCGATTTTTACTCCCTGGAGCAAATTTAAAAAGAACCTATTTGCAAAAAACAGTATAAGATATCTAGTATGATAGTTAATACGGAGTATGCCTCCCGGACGATGCAATACAGGCCTTACAATGCCTAGGTATGCTGAGTATCAAATTATCAATCTGACTTGGGGAATATTACACCACTCATCAAGCAATGCCCTCCGAAGTTCCGGTAAACAGGTGGGAGGGGGTTCGACGGGTTGCAATTCGTCGGCCAAGCATATCCCACACATGCTCTATTGAATTTAAGTCCGGTGAGTATGCTGGCCAATCCATACGGGCGAAATCCTCCGATTGAAGGCATTCGTCTACAATGTTTGCACGTTGAGGACGGGCCTTGTCATCCATAAACAGAAATTCAGCACCCATGGCGCCCCGAAACAAACGTTCATTTTGTTCTAGAAGGACATCCCAATAGATGTGGCCTGTCATCGTTACACTTTGAACATGCAGGTCAATTCTGGAACCAAGCATAATTCCTCCCTAAACGCGCCATCCTGCACCACCGTAACGGTGTCGTTCAATTGTGTTCTCTTGCTGGTAACGGGTACCTGGTGCTCTCCATATTAAAGTCCGTCGAGAATCTGAGTGCAAACTAAACATGGACTCGTCGCAAAACATCACACAAGACCACTGTTGTGGTGTTCACAATGCATGCTCTCTACTCCAGGTTAATCGCAGGCGACAGTGAGTTGCGGTGAAAGGAACACATCTGACAGGCCTACGAGCATATAGACCAATGTGTCCTAAGCGTCTGTACACGGTCTGCCTTGAAACTGTCGTACCGTAGCTGAAGAGAGCTGACGAGACAGGTCTGATGCTGTGCTCCGTCTGTTTCTTTTGGCAGTAACTGCCAAATACCGGTCCTCATTTGGCGTTGTAACTCGGGGCTACCAGTGCTGTAACATCTACTCACATTAACATCATCTTGGAATCGTTGCCAAAGCCTGGACATGACACTCTGGGCGATTCCAAGTTCTTTGGATACTTCTTGAAGCGAACGTCCACATTCCATTCGTCCAATAATTCTAACACGTAAAAATTATCCAAATGCTTCCTTTGTGCCATAAGTATGCGGTTATTGCACTGAAAGGCTTTTAAAGCGCTTGTGAACAATTTTACTTGTGTGCCATCATTCCGTATATACCCCTCTCTTACACTCCCGTCATTGTGACGTACTATTCGCGCCATCTGGTGGTTTCCTTAATTTGCATATTCTTCTTTAAGATGTGTGTGATAATTCTACAAGTGAAATTTTTATTTTAGAGTTCAATTTCTGTGTGATTCTGAATTATCCTTAACTTATGGACATGAATGTAGTATGCCTATAGAGGCATTCACAGAATTCATAGGTAATATTACACAGCAGCTTAATAAATATAACTTTGGTACATATAATAAAATCTTTTTAATAATATTAAAAATCAGATTAAAAAATTGCAAAATAAATTTATTATAATTTATGTTGATAAAGTGTCAGAAAATTTTGCATTCATATGTAAATACTATTATATATTAATGATCATCAACTATTTTGATAATAATATTGCTTTTATTAAGTGAACTGTTTCTGATAGAGAAATAAATAATCGAATTTTGGCTTTTCCTAAACAATTAAGAATTTAAATTAATAATAATTTTAAATTTGCGCATATATTCCTTAATCGCTAATTTCATAAAGACCCAGTCAAATTTAGGACAGTTACAAATGGATTTAATACATGTGTTAGCAAAACAGGTAAAATTCTCCATGAGAGAGAGAGAAATATTACATAATACAATAAATAATCTTAAAAATCCACAGCCATTCTTAAAAATAGTAAATCTCTTATGGAACAAATGAAAGATGAAAAGATTTCTCAGTCTGTAGTTTAGATTTTGAAAGATCTTTTTAACTCTATTAATATTGGAGAGATTTGATTAATATACTTGTTAATTTATATAGATAATTTATTTAATAATGTTAATTATGATAGATTTGGTTCACTACTTAGATTTGTACTTAAAGAGAGCTATATATATCATAAGGGTAACTATTATCTGCAGATTAAAGGTTTGTCACAAGGTGACCCTGCGAGCAACTGTCGTGGCCGCGGTAGCCGAGTGGTATAGGCATCGGATCGTGGCTGGCTTTGTCACGAGTTCGAGCCCAGTACCACTAAAGACCCGCCGTGTAGGGCAGCGATGCACGCTAAATCTGTCGAGAGCTGAAACGTCCTCCCGTTGGTGTGGTGTGGTAGTTAGGAGAGGGGGTGCCAGCTCAGGTGTCGTCCACGTCACTTGACCATGGTTCAAAATTACGTGGTCCGTCGCCAAAAGCCCTCGTGTAGCTGAACAGTGCGACGTTAATCTTCACTCACTCACTCACGCGAGCAACTGTCTTGCCAATTTACACTTACATTATTTTGAAAGTAGTTACATTAATAATCCTAAATATTATATTTATCGTTATATAGATGTATAATAATTTTTGGCAAACAAGTCAATTTTATACCTAACATTTAATTTTTATCCACAATATCTTAATTTAATACAGACAAACAGTAACAACAATGAAGCAAATGTTCTTGACATACATATCAAATTAAAAGAAAATGTAATAGTTTCTAATATTTATGATAAAAGTGAAGATTTTTATTTCAATATTATAAAAGTTCCTCATTGGGAGAGTAATGTACATGTTTTTATATTCAGAAATATCGTTAATAATTATATAGAACGCAATAAATTTCTGGTGCCAAAAAAATCAGAAATAATAAATAACTATAAACATTTTACTAAATATTGCTTAAATCAGAAATACCCTATTAATTTTATTAGTAGTTATATGAATAAAGCTATTCAAAATAGTAAGGATTAAAAATCCTGAGATTGATCATAGTTTATTACTATAAACTTACATATTTAATAGTTATTGTTACCTCCAAATTCTAATATTAGATAAAATAACTTATTATTATTTTATTCATATATATCTAGTGTCACTAAAGTTATGGTAATATGTAACTACTTTTTTGTTAAGTGCTACATTTCAGCCATTCACATGCTTTGAATCTGCATTAGGGTCAGAATTTGGCAATAATGTATTTATTGCATTCAGATTTAGCGCGTGATCTGCATTTTTAAGTACGATTTTTAGGTAAGTTACCTCTATCTTGTAATGGATTAAGATATTCCTATCCATTACTTTCAACAGGTTTTTGCTCAGTATTATTTACATAAGGGGGAAAGGTTGGCTCGCCAAAAAACATGTTCAACCCCACTTTTATATAAATTATTTTATATATTAGCTGCCTTAACCCTCTAACCGGATAGCACGGAAAATTCCGTCAGTGTAAAGATGCTTCGAAAATGGACTGCACGGATTTTCTGCCTTCAAGTAACGTTTTCAAAAGCGGATTAGCCGCACTTTTCTGAAATCCTTTCCCCCTTTTAAGGTTTAACAACTTGAAAGATAATGAGGGACGGAGGAAGCAACACATCAGAAGTTTTATGGCTCGCAGGGAACCCCGTGTTTTGACCCTTCGGCAATCGTAAAAATCGAGGGGAAATTTCTTTAGACCCCAGGAAGTGTTTATTTGTTACCTCGTTTTTTTTAAGTTTTGTAAAGTTCCAACGCATAAGTAAAATATGTTACAATTCCCTTTTGGTTTCATATTAATTTGAAACTGTAACAAGTTGGGGCGTGTCAGTGCAATCTGCTATTTTATATAGTTAGACAAATTATCTTTTTTTTTTTTTAAGTATATTCTTTCTCTTCATTTTTCTTATTTTAATCAAAGGTTTTAGTTTTTTGAAACATGATTATTTTATTATAAGATACCGAAAAATTAATAAAACACCAAACTCTTTACAATTTGGAACCTTTTCAATTTTCCAACCACTAAAAATGAATAAATTTAAACTTCATCAAATCATTTGAAACATTTTCTTACACTTTGATAAAAATAATAACGAAAAAAAAAAACTAATTAAGATTTATTAGTTTTTTTTTTTTTTAGATTTCAAAGCCTAAGTGTTCAGGGAAGTTTAAGTACAGTGCCTGGTTATATATTGTTAAAATACACCGAATTATATTTGAATTTTAAGTGCTTGAACTTCAGTTTAAATCAAAGACAACATGAATAAAGATTTTCACACATTTTTTTTTATAACTTTAATTTTTGAATAAATGTTAATAAAAAATATACGGAAACATTTACAGTAGACATTTATGCATATAAATAAACATAAAAATCAATTTTAAATTCGAGCTATTGAAAAACATTCGAATTATATATTGTTCAAAAATATATATTTATACAAAATACCTCAACATTTATCTTTTTTTAAAGGCTAACTGAATAAGTAATTAAAATCTGGATATTTTTTGAAATCTCGACCTTATAAAGCTAGAAATTTTATGTTAGAAATTCCATTTGAAATTTCGAAAAAAAAATGCATCGCGCAATTAAAATTATTTACCATAAGTTTTAGCAATTGTTTGAGTATAATAAAAATTTCAAATTTTATTATATAGCTTCTTTGGTATCTTTTAATATATTTCGGCCGCGGTAGCCGAGTGGTATAGGTATCGGAACGTGGCTTGCTTTGTCACGAGTTCGAGCCCAGTACCACTAAAGACCCGCCGTGTAGGGCAGCGATGCACGTTAAATCTGTCGAGAGCTGAAACGTCCTCCCGTTGGTGTGGTTTGGTAGTTAGGAGAGGAGGTGCCAGCTCAGGTGTCGTCCACGTCACGTGACCATGGTTCAGAATTACGTGGTCCGTCGCCAAAAGCCCTCGTGTAGCTGAACAGTGCGACGTTAATATTCAATCATTCATTTAATATATTTCGAAGATTTCATACAATTCAGTTGAAAACCGCATGCTAAGAGCAAAAATATACTAAAAAAATTGATGAATATACAATTACAATAAATTCTTACATAGAAGCAAAACTGAGAAGCTAAAGCGTAGGAATGAAAAATTTTGAGTATATCTGAAGTAGTTTTCGAAATATTTATTTTAAAGTTCAGAAAATTTGTCTGCGTTATGTTATACTTAATATTAATTAAATGGTTAAAATAATATGTTAATATTAGTCATGTAATCGTTTGATGACACATTCATATACTAATAAAAATTATCATGGTCATTGATGCGAATGTCAAGAATTTTATGTAATTTTAAATTCAGACATTAATATATTGATGTAGAAAATATAAAACGACCATCTAAAATGCATGAAAAATGCAGTCTGCTATAAAATGGTCTTGACAAACAAAATCCGGCATTTTCACTTACTATGGCAGAGCCGGCTTAGTCAGGGGCGATCTGGAAAAACAGAGAGAGAACTGCGGTTTTGATGGATGCCGCTTTAGCTTTTAAAGTTCCCAGGAAAAATTATATATATATAAATTACAAATGCAAAAATAAATCTTGTAATTTTCCATACATTTTTATAACAACGAATTGTGGAATTGGCTTCCAATGCATTGTTGTGTTTGACAATATGTAAGGTAACCAACCCTACTTTTAGATAGATTTGTACTACTTTTTCGTAACCGTATTCCTTTTAAAATTAATTCGTGCAGCCGAAATACACCTTTTGCACCCTTAAAAATTTATGTAAACTATAACGGTTAATTTTAATTTATGCAACTTGTGAAATGTTCATAACTAACCATTTCCGTCTAAATAGTTTACATGAAAAAAAAAGTTTGAACTCCCTCATTCATTAGAGATTTATATAAGATTCTCTAACAATAAATTTTCTTTTCACCGAATAACATCGAGTGGTAGTGTATCGTGCTTCCACACCACAGGTCTGGGGTTCTCTTAACGGGCTGCGCAAGGTCGACTCTGCCTTTCATCGCCGCTACATTGGGTCGATAAATGAGTACCAAGCTTGCTTCGGGTCTTAATCACTGAAGGTCTCTGTTCAGACAGACCACCAAATCGGGACATTTGTTCATGCACCTCAGCGTCCAATGGTCACGTGTATTTTGATGGGCACAGTAGTTCCTGGCCCTCATGGATTGTTGTGCCACTGAGTTTGAGTCTTAAGTTTGAGGATTACCTCACTTTGGGGATACCCCTTACATAAACATGTATTTCCACTCATTTGCAATTAAACATTTTTCTTTCAATTACGTTTATTTCAGAAGGAAGTTTGATTTTTCAAATGTATTTGCTTAATAACATGTATATTTGTGTATTATATTAAAAATTTGATCAATCAAAATTACATGTTTTTAGCTCCTCTAAAAGATTTTAGGATTTTACAAATGATCTTACAATCCATATACGTTTTATAGTAGTATATTTAAAAATGATAAAGACATTTTTACGACTGTGTGAGCTGTTATGCCTCGTTTATAAATATAAAAAATTGCATTCAGCTACAGTTTTTAAAATGTACAGAAATAAGTGGAGAAACAGGATACTTACATATTATGAATATTTTTGACTGTAGTAAGAATATTTATATATATTTCAGTTTCTTTACAATTTGAATAGAAGTTGTAAGCCATTTTGCGAATAGTTTGATATTGAGTATAAACCCATAGGCTGTTTAATATTGTAAAGTGTTTTACTTTGATACCAGCACACATTAAAATAAGGCTCATTTGCAGTTATATGATCAGCTTCAGTGATATTTAAATTTTCAAAAATAGTCTACACGTACGAAAACATTCTTTCACAACCGCGCACCACATCTGTGTGTGTGTGTGTGTGTGATACTATATCTTCCCTACAGCAGGAAATATTTGTGTATACTGAAAAATTTAATACAGGATACATTTCCAAGTGTTAAATTTGTTTTTAAAATTTGGTATGAATACATTGTGGAACTGTCGATTAACTTCACTGAACAAAATTGTTTTAAGTGTACTGTTTTGAAAGACAAAATTAATTTGGGAGAACTCTTCTCACAATAGAATTTGTAATGACTGAATATTGTGAAAATGTAGTTATCGATGTGTGACATTTTTCCTTGTAATAAAAGAAACAGAAAGATAAGAAATTTAACTTGAGTAGAAAATGGTTAGAAGTACTGTCATGCGTATTTGAAGTATATCCCCATTAAAATTAAAAATTATTGACAGAATGTGTGTTATGTCCATCACAAATGCCGATGTAAAAAAGATATTTTTATTTAATACAAGGAGTTCGAAAAGGAGAGCACTAGGAATGAAAATTTAGATTTTTTCCGAAAAATATTCAGTTAACATAAAAATATCATTTATATGATTTAAATTTAAATAAATTAAAAGTATATTGAAATCATTTTTTATGTTATTCTAAATTAAAACTATAATTGAATAGAGAAAGATCTGTTTTATAATATAAATATATGCACCATTAATTGTCTTATTGTTTAAAAAGATAGGGCCTTTACTCTTTTTACCTCATAACTTTTTTAAAAACAGGAAAGTGAGCGCGTTTTCTTACTCTCATATTCAAAAATGAATACAGGATGCTTTTTTCTAGTTCAAATCGCAATACCAAAATATTTTTTTAATTTTTAAAAAATGACAGAAAAATAAATTTTATTTGAAGAAAATATAACTATTTTTCAACTTTTAACACGCCATTTATTGCATGTTTTTTTACCCTGCATTTTAGTTTAATTTTACTGTGACTGAATCTATGGGGAAAACGACAGAGTGGAACTACGGTTTTCATACAAGATTGCCCAAGGCAACAACAGCTAGCTGTAAACGATTGCTATCCTGGTTCTTATTGATTAAAGACGCCGAACCAAGTCATAAAAGTTGTCCCCTTTCGACCTCCCAAGTTTTAAAAGGGGGA
>BMAU01002000.1:0-21642 GCA_019973935.1 Trichonephila clavipes | reverse complement strand
CATTGTTTTTATTTATTATTTACTTTTCTATACTGTACCTGAAGACTTAACTCTAAATATATAATTGATTTTCAAAGAATTAACATGAACAAATGGATTATTAAAAGCTTATGTAATAAATTTTTTATTTGTAATTTTTAGTTCCTCATTTACTTAGTACAAATATCTGTTTCTTCTACAAAAATTAAATCAATGCAAAATATTTCGATTTTAGGTGAATGTAAAAATTGTCTTAAAACAATCCGATATAAATCCCAAGAGATATAATTTATATTTCAATGAATCACCAGGAATAGAAAAATGCTATCATGCCAAATCAAGCAAACCAAAATAATCGTCTTTTTCAACATCTACTAATGAGAAGCAACCTATTTTCTTTTGAGAGTGCCGAAAAGCAATGCCCAAGGCGAGAGCGACCAAAAAAAAAGCCCACTTTTATCGTTATGGTAGAAAGTAGGTAATTTAAGAAATATTTTGTGGATTTATCAGTAAGTATCTTTTATTTTATCACATGTTTTCCATGTCACTTTCAAGTTTTCGCTTGTTCGTTCAAAAAGCACCTCAAAAGTATGTTCCATCTTTGAAAATTTCCTCTTAATGTTTGTCTGATTTATTTTTTTTTTCGAGTAAAGTAGCTCTTGATGTTTATAATTTTTTTTCCAAAATTTTTCATAAAACGTTTGAAATACATTGTGCTTCATATTTGTTTTCTCCAAAGAAATTTTTTTTCCATAAAATGACATTAAAATTTCATTGAGTACTTCTAACAAAATTTGTGTTAATTCTGAAAAAGCCATTAAAAGGAATAAGGTTAACTTTCGAATTTCATCGATTAGATCATGGATCATTGTAATGATAATGAGATTTAATTATTTTATACAAAAAATTGGTTTGGATTTTTTTTAAATATATTGGCTCAGTGGAAGTGTATTGTGCTTGTTAATTTTATTTTAAATTAGTAAATTATAATATAGCTAATTATTTACAAAACATGTCAATATTGTTTTGGTAGTGTCATAAGTACTGAAGCATGCAATAGAATTTTGGGATTCATTTGAAAATGTATCAATATCTAGCACTTTATCTTTCATAAAACTTGTAGTTACATAAAAAAATACCACAACGTATATTTCCCCCTAATATTTATATAACATTGTTCACATAATTTCATTTTCATATTATCATTGTACATTTTGAAAATGTACATAGTTTTTCCATTTTGCATGTGAAAATCCCATGTATTGCCCTTTTATTTTATCAAATGAAGAATCAAGACTTTTAGAAATGCTGCTAACTTGAGAAAACTTTAGTGCAATTTGACTGTTAGATTCTTGGGAGTTTTCTTCTCGAAGTTTAGACTAAGCTTTCAGTATTTTTCTTGGAGCTGCATTACTGATCGATTTCTGTGGCTTCAATGGTGTGTATAATGTGGTTGGTGAAATTCCTTTCTCATCCATGTTTAGAATATCAAACAAAAATGAAAATAGCAGGAGGGATCAGAATCTTATTTATATAACAATAGAAAAAATACTCTAAGCCAATAGCATGTAGGGGTGTAGCAGAAATGGTACCTCAAAAACAGGTTTTTTACCGAACTGTAATTTCATCATATCACTGGTTCCAACTGTATTAATTCACTACAATTAAAAATAAAATTCATTTAACATGTAATTAATTTAATATCTATCAGCTTAAAATCCCAATTTGTATATTGTATTCCATTTTTTACAAGTTTCTGTGGATTTGCTTTATTTTAAATTGAATAACAAGATAGAATTATTTTTCAAACTGGTTGGTACATTTTCTAATGCTGCTAAGTTTAGGGGAAACAGAATATAGCTAATAGGGAATGAGAGTTGGTGCTCTTTTTGAAAGAAACATGGCAAATGAAGTGATCTGGTCATTGAAATTATCTTGAGTCAGTCAAATGTGATATAAGATACCCTGAAGTTTTTGTGTGCATATTATTCTCATGAAATTTTAAGCAAGTATTTATGTTTCAAAATGTATTTTAATAGCATAGTATAGTATGGAAAAGAATGTCATAAGAGGTAATTTTTTTCCAAAATTTATGAAAATTTGAAGCTGTGATGTAATTTTGTCTAATTATACAAGGTGGTCCCAAATTCATGGTACAAACTTTTAAGAGTGGATTACAGGGCATTGTCTAACAATCATTCCTGCTTTAGGAATTTATGGAGGCAAGTGAAGTGATGAGGCACAGGGGAAATAAAAGAAAGGGAATTATCAGTTGTTTGCGTTGCTGGTTAGGGGCAGTGGATGTCTAGCTGCCATTCAAAATAATGCATCTCAGTTACGGAAAGCACCACTTGCAATTGGACTTATGTCAACAATGGTAAACTTTATGTATGCTGAAAATACAGACATGTATTACAAATAGTAATGGCAGAGCTGTGCTACAAATGTATCATGCACAGTTTTCTAATCAACGAATGCTGGATCACATAATTTTTCTGGTGTTACATCGTCAACTTTGTGAAACACATTCCTTCCATGTTACCATGCATCATGCAGGTCGACAAAGAGCTGTACCCAGTCCAAGCCTGGAAGAAAGCATCTTGAACATTTTGGCTGATAGATTCGAGTCAAGTACAAGAGCTGTTGCTTATCATGTAAGTGTATGTTATCGGACCATTTGTATTGCGTTAAATGAAAATCACTTGCACCTCTTCCATTTTTAGCAAGTACATGCTTTGAATCCGGCAGACTATCTTCGACTGCCAGTGGGTGGTACAGAAATGTGCGCTGCAGGTGGATTTAATAGCTCATGTGCTGAACAGTTATTGAAAATGTTACACTTGTCAATGATGCTTTCAATAAACACCTTGTTTAATCTTTTACTTTTGGGGTTTGTGCCTCACCTTGTGTCACTTGTGCGCATACATTCCTATACAATAAATGATTCTTAGAATGTCCTGTACCTACCCTTAATGTTTTTACCATGAATTCAGGACCACCATGTATATTCTAATTGTGTTGTATATTTTTTCATAATTTCTGTATTAATATTCATGATGAAGTTTATTTTCAGAGGAATAGGAGAATTTAGACGTCTACAGAAATCCCACACATGAAATGTATCTACACAAGGAAGAAAATCAAACAGAGGTAAACAAATTCCAATATGTCTGTAAGAAAAAATAAAACATTTAACATAAAAAGTTGAACTACATAAATATAGAGTATTTTATCAGTTTTCTATATTTTACAAATAAGTTTTTAATGTGCCTTTAAGTGGAAATTGAAGAGAGACCCTTTATGGTATTTAGATTTTCAGATATCAAATTACTATTTTCTCCCTCAAATATGACAATACATCATTAACTATATAGAGCTAATGATCAGCTCATCAAATAGCTTTTTCTCCTATAATATTTTCTGCTACATTTTCTTCAGCTTTAGCTGTTCTAGTGAATGCACCTAAGGTTTTGTTTTTTAAAAAAATTAATATTAAATTTATTAAATTAATATTATGAAGCATTTTCTCTTGATAGAAAAAACCTTTACAGAGCTGCTAGTTGATCCTTTTTGCTAAAGGAAATGACCCATAATACAGCATTGGTCAAAGTAATGACCAGGTAGTTCTTTCCCCTCTAAACAGTTTTCGATCACAAAAAGGTTCTCCAGAATTTGTGTGTGTGTGTGTGTAGCTAGTTTTCAAAATTCTCTACCTCTTCAAATAATGTTTATGTAATATTTCCTTTTATGTTTAACATTTCATTGAAAGTATTAAGGAGTGAAGTAATGTCAAGTATAAAGTTAATTTTTTTACTTGCATTTTCTTCAAATTCCAAATATTTCATGCCTTTTCTTGTAGGAACACTTTAATTCTAAATATGATGGAAAGAAATTCAGTACATTTTCTCTGAAATGCCATGGAACTGTGTTGAGTGTAGAAGTAAAACTAAACACTTGCTACCCATTTTATCTGAGAGAATTTTAACTAGAAATAACTGAAGTTCTTAAATGATGGTGTAGTTAGTTACTTTGATAAAAATGAACTCCATTACTACAACCCGTAGCAGAACAGAGAATATTAGTGGCATTGTACAAAGTCAGGTTTTTGGATCTGAGCCAATAACATCAGGCTTTCATTCCCCTAGAATTCTAGGCATGCCTGCGATGCAGGAGGTATATTTTACACCGCCATTTCTTTAAGAAATATTTGAGTGCAAAGTGTTTCTTGATGCATGATAGAGTGGAGCACGATTATCTTACAAGGAGATGGTACGACTAAGGAAATTCATTTGGGATTGAGACAAATATAATTCTGCCAAATGGCTAGTCAATTTGGAGAAATCAGCCTTTGGAATTCATGCTTAGCTTTTATACAATTACATTTTAATTTTCCACAAGTTCATAGCTTGATTGGTAAATCGTCTGCTTACAATGTGCGAGGTCAGGGTTCGATTCCATGTGATCAACTTTTTTTCTTCAACTCATTTAACTATTTTTTTATATTAATTTATGAAAGGTTTATTTAATATTAAATGATATTTTTTGTAATTATTTTGTATTTTATAAAGTTAAAAAAATTAAAATATAATTTAAATTATTTATTAGTAAAATTATTTAAAATTATATTTAATTAAAAATATGTAAAATAATTATCAATGAAAATTATTAATAATTAAAATTATTAAATTAATTATTAATTTATTAAAATTAACTATTTATTATTTATTATGGAAATTATTATTAACTTATAGTGTTAAAATTATTAATTTATCTTTAAAATTATTGTTTATTATTAAAATTATGATTTATTATTGAAATTATTATTAATTTTTATAGAAATTATTTAAATAAAATTATTAAAATTACTTAAATAAACTTTTTGAAATTAAATAAATTTATTTGAAAAGGACTTATTAAATATTTTATAAAATAATATTAAATTAATATATAAAAAAGACATATTTTTATACATTAATTATAAAATAATTAATTTAATAATAATAATGCTTTATAAATTATTTTATATGATATATAATATTTTATTTATAGTACATTGTGTTTCACATTATAAAACTATTTGTAACTATTTTTTTTGTAAAATATCATTTAATATTTATTATATATTTTATTATACATATTATTTATTAATGTGAAATATATTTATAAAATTTAATACAATTATTTATATAATAGCAGTAATTTTTTTACTTTATAAAATACAAAATAATTTCAAAAAATATCATTTAATATTTAATAAACCTTTCATAAATAAATTTATTTAATTTTAAAAAATAATTAAATGAATTGAAGAAAAAAAGTTGATCGCGTGGAATAGAGCCCTGATCTTGCGCATTATAAGCAGACGATTTACCAATCAAGCTACTAATTTGTTGCGGAAAATTAAAATTTAATTATATAAAAGCTAAGCATGAATTTCGAAAGCTGATTTCTCTGAATTGACTGGCCATTCAACGGAATTTCATTGAGGGGTGAACACCCTAAAGGAGTACTACTATTACACCAAGTCTCGATCCCAAATGAATTTCCTTAGTTGTGCCCTCTCCTTGTTAGTCTATATTTTCCTTAAAACTGAAACAAGTCTTACATTTACTCCAATCAGACTTTTAGCACCATTTGATATTTGTATCAAATCGTTGTTGTTCATTATGGAATTCGATTTAAAAAATGAATGTATTTTAAATAGCAAAATGTGGAATAGGAAATTATAATATTATCAAGTAAGAAAATTAAAATATATCTTCATTTGGTTGAAGTTTTTGAGGGAGAAGTGCAACAAATATATATGTAAAACTTTATTTAAATAATGTAAAATTATTAATTGGAACATGACATTCTTGAGGGATATTGATATCTTAGGAGAGGGAAGTCCACCCTTATAGTTAAGACTTTTATACATAAAAATGACTCTTTGATACTTAAGTTTTCTTGTTTCACTGACAATTTTGCTCTTTTATATCAAAAGTCTACTGACTTCTGCTCTAGAGGGATCCAATCATCCAATGGGAAATCACATCATTAGCTGTAAGAGAGGCTAAATTTCCATTCATTACTTCTCGCAAAGTACGATCAGCTGCAACTGCTATGTTTAGACTTTTAACTTGCACAACTGCTTTCGTGCTCACCTTTTTCATTATAAAATTTGTTGATTCACCTATTTGTATTTTATGTTCCACTGAACAAGAGATAAATGTTTCCCAAATTGACAAATGCCTTGCGTTTTGTTATTGTAAATCTACTGTAAAAAAAAAAGAGTTAGAAGCCTATTGACCTAATAGTCAACAGGTTGGCTTTTGTTAAATAAACTTATTATACAGTTCAAAAATTTTAATTTTGAAGAAAGTGTTTGTAATATCTATAATTAAATTTTTGAGACTTGTAGATTAACTACAATGATAATAAATTAATTATTTTATAATTAGACCTGTACTTATCCTTTTACACTTGGGGTCGGCAACCTCTGGCATGCATGCCACATGTGGCAAACGGTACAATTCTCTGTGGCATTCTGCACTACTCTACAAGTTTGAATTTTTGAGTGCTTGTAAGTTGATAAATTTGTAATGGATCTTCTTGACAAACATCTTAAAAATTATGGACATTTAAGGAAGTACAAAAAAAAATTTGGAAGTTAACTCTAATATAAATTATTAAATGTCTTTGCTATTAGAAAGATTCAATTGTTTGAAGAGAAAATGGCATGCACTCTGTTATCTGCTTTTTGTTCTACATATCTAAGTAAAAATTCTTTCCCGATTTGAAAAATATTTTGAGTTCACAAAGGAATTGTTTAACAACACTGAATGCTCAGAATCGTGTGAAATTGAAAGTCACAAATTATATCCCTTATTTTGCAATATGAAAGTGGAATGGCACAAGCCAATGCTGATTTAAGCTCATTTTGGGCCCTAGGCACAGATGATTTATGGACCTCCTTGGAACTGGCAGATACAAGGAGGGGCACTTGGATCTGGTCTCCAGCGTATCTCGACCCTGGGCCTCCTCCCAAAGTGCCCAATGGGTTAACCTGTTGGTGCAAGCACTAGATTTGCACATTAAAAATTTTATTTAACTATAATGAAGGAAAATACTTATATAATTTGTTTTTTACTTTTTTTATTTTAATGTTTTTAAAAAAATACATAATACATGTATAATTTAAATTTTAAAATTTTTTGTTGAAGAAATAGTTAAATTTTATGCTGTGTAATTTTATGTTAAGAAATATTTTTAAATGATACAAAATTAATATATAATAAAACTAAATCTATGTTATTGACCTCTATTCTCTAACTCTGCATGCATTATCACAGAAATGGAATATTTACTAACATGTTCTACTGTCTGGCATGCTGAATCATATTGGTAGACCAGTTTGACATGCCACAGTTAAAAGGCTGCCAATCCCTGTTTTAAACTGTTTCAAATCACAAATTTTTAACTGTCAAAAATCCTACTTAAAGCATTTATTTACAGAAAAATGCAAATTTTGTATTATCACATGAAAAATTAATAACATAACAATCATTGTCAAAATCAAGTTTGGGCAAACTAAATTAGAAATAAAAGTTGCTCTTTGGCAAATAAATAATACTAAAAATGGTTTTTTGTGTGAAACTTACCTTAATGGTTTACCTTAAAACCTTAATGGTTTTTTGTGTAATATTTACTTTGAAAAACTCAATGCTAATGAATGTTTGAATGTTATAGTATAGTTAGGCTAAGACTGTCAAATACAATATTTTTGTACTACTATGAAACTTGGAGCCTATGATGTTAATTTACTCAACTCTTTATGCAATTTTTCTTTATGTTTTACATAATTTTAATATTAATTATCCTCCTTTTTTATTTTTACAGGAATAGAACAATTTAAACTCCTGCAGAATTCATAAATTAATCCGAATCAAAAAAGGAAATGAGATACATAGAAAAATTCCTAGATGTCTGTGACAAAAAAATTTGGGGGGAATGAACTACAGAAATACGGAGTATTTAAGTAAAGTTTTCTTTATTTTAATGAGGGATTTTTCAAGTGGAAATAAAAACTTTTCTAGGAATTCAGGTTTTCAGATCTCAAGCTACCTTTTTCTCCCTCAGATAAGACAATATATCATGAGTTAAAGGAAGAAATAACAGGGTACAAGTTGCATAAAAATTGTCAATATATTTCTTTTAATTCAAATGATCATGATTTATACAAAAGATGAAATCTCTCAAACTGTTATATATATATAAATTGTCATAAAAAACAGTTTGATCAAACAAAACTTGAAGAGTATTTTTTTGAATTTTAGAAGCTTATAAATTTTTAAAATATTCATCTGAAGGAAAAATATTTCTGTAATTCAAAGATCTCCCAATGCATACTAATAATTTTTGCTCATAATTATGTGACTTAACATAAAAAGTTTCGTTATCTTGATAGACCAGTACATCAAACCAATCATTTATTAATTGAAAGAAAATATGGTGTTTTATTTATAATATACTTCAAGCTCACTGCCTTCTGTAACATATGGTGGTCCATGTTCCTTTTAAATTTTCCTCCAATATATTGGTGAATTTCCATTTTTAGGTTTTGTTTACATCACTGGAAAGAATCATATTAACGAGAAAAATTTCCATCTACATACAACTATTTTGCAAACATTCTCATTAGATATATTTTAGAATCTTTTCAGCAAATTACAGACAAATTAGTTTGCTGATTACGCATTTCATTAAAAATTATGTTCAGCTTTATTTCATTTTACAAATATGATAATACTTCTTACTTTTGTGCATTGTCAAGTACAACAAAAATTCTTATTTCATTATTGCATTAAACAGAAAGCAGTTTCTTCTTAACTGTTCTAATAGACTGTTTTCCGCAAACCAACCTTTACCCTTGTTTAACTTAACAAAGGCTCTTCCCTGAAATTAGATAGTTTATAAAAAGCCAGATGGCTGTTCCTCAAAATAATAGTTTAGAGCATGATTTGAGTATTCAGTTCAATGAAAAGTCTCATGTTTGTAAAATATGCAACAAGGCTTTTTCGCAAAAGGATAACTTAAAACGACATTTACGTATTCATACCAAGGAGAAACCTCATGTTTGTGAAATATGCAATAAGGCTTTCTCTTGTAGTGGCAATTTAAAATTACATTTAAGTATTCATACCGGTGAAAAACCTCATGTTTGTGAAATATGTAACAAGGCTTTCTCTCGAAGTAACAGTTTAAGTGTGCATTTACGTATTCATACCAGGGAAAAGTGTCATGTTTGTGAAATTTGCAACAAAGCTTTCTGCCAAAAAGGTAATTTAGATGCTCATTTACGAATTCATACCAAGGAAAAGCCCCATGTTTGTGAAATATGCAACAAGGCTTTCTCTCAAAGTGGTTCCTTAAAAGAGCATTTACGTATTCATACCAAAGAAAAGCCACATGTTTGTGAAATATGCAATAAGGCTTTCTCTAGTAGAAGTTATTTAAATATACATTTATTTAATCATACCAATGAAAAACCTCATATTTGTGAAATATGCAACAAGGCATTCTCCGAAGTCCGTCATTTAAAAAGGCATTTACGTATTCATACCAAAGAAAAGCCTTATGTTTGTGAAATATGCAACAAGGCTTTCTGTGAAAAAGGTAATTTAGATGTTCATTTACGAATCCATACCCAGGAAAAGCCTCATGTTTGTGAAATATGCAACAAGGCTTTTTCTGTAAGGGGTTCCTTAAATTTGCATTTACGTATTCATACAAAGGAAAAACCTCATGTATGTGAAATGTGCAACAAGGCTTTTTCTGTTAGAAGTAATTTAAAAGCACATTTACATATTCATACCAAGGAAAAGCCATATGTTTGTGAAATTTGCAACAAGGCTTTCTGTCAAAAAGGTAATTTAGATGTTCATTTACGAATCCATACCCAGGAAAAGCCTCATGTTTGTGAAATATGCAACAAGGCTTTCTCTCGAAGTAACAGTTTAAGTGCACATTTACGTATTCATAGCAAGAAAAAGCCTCAAGTTTGTGAAATAGGCGATAAGGCTTTGTCTCAAAATAATCATTTAAATGCACATACAAGCAATCATACCGAGTAAAAACCTCAAATTTGTGAAATATGCTGAGGGCTTCTCTCAGAGTGGTGCTTTAACTGTACATATGTCATACCAAAAAGAAAAAAAGTCTTGCGTTTATGAAATACTGTGAAAATCGCTTAACCTGAAATATTTTTTCGTGTTAAAGAATATTGCAAAAAAAAAAAAAAACATGAACACGGTTAAGTTTGTTTTATTTATGTGGATATGTATATATGCATATATATACATTAATAAAAATCAATAAAACAAAAACTTCACAAAAAAAGAAGTTGAATACAAAAGTTTTTGGAAAAAAAAATACTTGTTCAGTTTTTGGAAAACATTCTGATATTTTTCTTTGCATTGTTTTTTTAGCATCAAATTATTCAATATCATTCTTTTTGTTGTTTATTTCAACATTGGAAAGTTTGTCTAAGGAACTGTGCATACTTTTCATTATGTTCCTCATTTCGAATGATGTGGGTACAGGAGCTGCATTCTTTAAATTTTTGTTGTCAGTATCTGCATCAATGATATTTTTTGCGTTTTGAATAAACTCCAGAATGTGTTTGTATGCCGTAATTAGGGCTGTGATTGAGTGTGTGAATACTAACGTCACACTGTTCAGCTACTTTTAGGGCTTTTGCCAACGGACCTTACAATTTTTAAGCATGGTCAAATAATGAGGACGACACTTGAGCTGGCACCCCCTCTTCTAACTACCACACTCAGGGGAGAATGTTTGAGCTCTCGACAGATGTAATGAACATTGCTCTCCTACATGGTGAGTCTTCAGCAGAACAAGGCTTAAACTCATGACACGCCAGTCAGGAGTCTGTTACCTTGACCACTAGGCTACCGTAGCCTCATAATTGGCCCGTTACACACATCATCTACTGCAATGAATTCTTCTGATAATACAATAGGACAGTCTAATTGGTCTAGTGTTTACATATTTTGATCATTCCCAGAAGGGAAATTTTTTTAAGTGACTTTTGTTTTGTTTTAAGAGAAAAAGTGCATGAAGATACACAGTAGTTTGTCATATTATTTTGTGTTAACCAATATTTTGTCTTAAGATTTTTCAAGTTAAATGTATTCCACTGTATGCAAAAAGTTTTTCTCTGTAAGTGGCTTTTAAAATTTACATTTTTGTATGCATATCAAAGAAAACCTCTTGTTTGTAAAATATGCAAAAAGTCTTTCTGTTGTATTAGTGCCTTAAATGTTCATTTATGTATTCAAACAATGAAAATGGGTTTTGTGAATAGTTAAAAAAAGTTTCTTTCAAAGTGATCTTTTAACAATGTTACTTATTCATTGCAAGGGAAAGCTTTATATCTGTTCAATGCGTAATAAGGCTTTCAGAGTTATAAGTCAAGAACACATTAATGTATTCATGTAAAATAAATTGAGGCTTGTTATATATGTTACCGTTAAAGCTTAAAATCAGTTGCTTCATAAAATAACTGGGTATTTCATGAAATTGCTGGATAAGGTAGTTAAAGTATATAAAATTATAGAATTCTACAATTTAACCAGGTAGTCTATAGAATAATGATTACTTGATCATTAAAGTATGAAATACAGCACTCTAAAGTTGTTTGAACCAATTCTAACTGCTTATAATAATTTTTGAACCTTGCTCATAGCTGCTTTGCAATAACGTGTGTGTGTGTGTGTGCTTCATTGCTTTTAAACGTAGAATTTGAGCAATCTATTTATGATAGCATTTTACATTTTGGATTATTAACAAATATTTTTACAACCTGTTTTCAAGCAATTACTTCTGCAAGAGGGGAAGACTAAGCTGTAAATAAGAAAGATTCAATGCAAGAGATTTTACTCTTTATTAAATAAGCCTGGGACTTTCTCAGGAAAATCTATTAACTTAGATAACATGAGTAAAAAGTGCTCAAACAGCACAGAAAGAAGTACCATGTGACTATTGGCTCCTCCAGCATTATGATATCTGTGAAAATCAAGAAATAGAAAAGTTAATTGTGCCAGCAACAGATGCAAAACATTCTTTTTTTTTCTGTATGCTAACTATTGTTAGCAAAATGAGCAAAAATAAGTTATATCATCTGCTTTTCCTATTTATCAATTAATCATCCACAATAGGGATAAAATGTATTTTTTGATTGGCTTTAGTCATTTATGATCAATTAATTTATAAAATAACTTTGAAATTGTTTATTTTTCACCGATCTATCATTGGTTATTTTATAGAATAACTAGTTATTTCATAGAATAACTAGATAAAGTATGATATTATCCATCTATTATATACTTTAACTGACTTGTCTAGTTATTTTATGAAATACCTAGAGTTATTCTATGAATTAACTGAATTCCACACTTCAACAGTAACATATATGTCTATTAAAGCTTATTTTTTAAAATTCAATGTTAATGATTTTTACCCAGCAAAGCTTTATTTATTTATTTTTTTGATGAAATTTCCAGAAACTTTTCGTTTTTTTACACTAAGTTACTAAGAAATTTAAATTATAAATATAGCTATACTTTGTTTTAATAAATACGTAATGTCAGTAAATAATGGTTGAAATTTCAAGAACAGATTTTGTTCATCTTTTCAAACTATCAATTTGTTAAAGATGGTGAAAAGTAGTGCAATAATATAATATGTGATTTTAGTAATGTTCAACTTATTTATAAACCAATTTCAACTTTAAAGTTTAGAGAATTTTAAACCATAACTAACATGTCATTACTTATCTGAAAACACAGAATTCAAAATGAAATTAAAATTGTCTTCTTCATATGGTCAAAAACAAATGATTTAATCTTTTTCATGCATATAAAGATGGCTTTACAATTTTCAAAATATTCAGAAGCTATTCAAACTTTGAAAGAGAACATAATCTGAAGATTATTTATTTGAGGCAAAGTGAAAATAAAAAATTATATTTTATTGTTTCAACTTTTAGCGAAACTTTTTATTGTAAAAGCATATTTTCGTTTGTTTTTCCTTTTTGCAATAAAAATAAAGTCAAAACTTAAGTACATTTTAATATTTTTATTTGAGGTAATTCAGAATGCGAAGTATATTTTTGGGTACTTTTGGAGAACTTTTAGTGATGTACGAAAAGTAATCTTTATGTAAATAAACCACACTTTCTGATAGTCAAATAGAAAATGGAAAGAAATAAAATAGATTTTGCAAAAGATCCTGAAAGGGAGACTTATTTTCATATACAAAATTTATGTTTACTCTGAAATTTGTACAAAATAATTATTCCAAATGTCATTCTATAAAGAGATATAAATCTATTGTGTTTATTTGCTAATCAAGAACTTTATTTAATTTAAAATATATTGTAGATGCTTAATAATAAATATTCTGAAAGTATCAAATAAAATGCGTTTAATTCTGTGACATTGCTTGAAACATTATGAAACAAATTTTCTGAAAAAACGATGTCTCCAAAATTGTTAAACTTTGCATTTGCTGTTTTAATTATTTTTGCTATCGACCGTTAACATAGTAAGATATTTATTTAAAAATCAAAATAGTTAACAATTTTATTTAATGTGAATTATAAATATATTTAAAAAACAATTTGATTTTTGCAAATATAAACTTTCTAAAGTGAATACCTGTATGAATGTAAATTAGATTTTATGTTAGTATTAATCATACTACTCTAATTTTTGGCATAATAATATTATATAGTGAGATGGAAAATATTTGTATAAGAAGTAAAAAAGATTTTTGTATACATGTATATATCTATATATTCGAATAAATATGTTAGTGCTTTTACATCTTAGTTATTTTGTAATGACTTTTATTTATTTGGTGCAAAATTGAATAAAATAAATTTAAATCAAAATAATTAAATATTTTCAGAAAACAATTCAAATTTGATGTATTTCGATTTATAGTATAAACTACTTTAATGAATACTAGCGTTCGACCATTTTTCTTTATCAGAATTTTTTCAAATACTTTGAAATAAAACTCATTTTTGCCCCTCTTTAAGAAAAAAAAAAAGACTTACTGAATTTAAGCAAAGACTTTACAAATGTCTAACATTTAAAATTTCCAATATCCTTTATTAGAATTTTTCTTTTTTGTATAATGATTTTATTTTATTTTTTGTGCAGATATTCGTTCTGGTCAAATAGGAAGTAATAATGCCATTAACATATGAATTTTGACCGTTTGAATTTGTCCAAGTTTTGATTGATTATTTATTAATATAGCACTCGGAAGCAACTCTGGGGCTATTGGCAATGAAGACGGCATTTGAAACCACAGACGAGGGCGATACCTGAACCTGCATTCGATTTCTTAAATTACCACACCATACTAACTGATGGACAAATTGATAACTTTGCTCTCGAAAACAACATGAATGCTTTCAGCTCTATCAAGCTTGGTACTGGAACTTGTGTTGTGGACTCACTCGAATTCAACACTCATGCGTAGTGAGATTTCCCGTTTTGGTCAGGATGGAATAACTCACTACTCAAATTATTGACTTCCACACTTCCTTACAAATATATCAAGACTTTATTAAACACTCAAATGCTAATTAGAACACTCAGCACAATACAGGCCGCTAACTTACTCTCTCAGGATGTCTGTGGGCCTACGGTGCTGTTACTGGACAGATCTGATAGGTAGATGTGGAGTGATTGTTAAAGTTATCATGCTGGAAGAAAGACGCTTCTGATTGGCTGAGCCAATCGTTCGAAAAAGTTCCAAATTTCTTGAACTGTTCTGGTGCATGGAAGAGAGCTGAGTGGTCGCTCACTAATTGGATCGTAGCGTGTGAGGAAAATGACTCATTGGCTACTCAAATCTCTAGTAAAGAATTTAAGATGATGCGTTCGGGACAAGTCTAGTAGTGAGAAATACGATAAAATGAAGATCTAAATAGCAAAGTGAATGTGCAATAATAAAAATTGCTCAGAAAATTTATAAATTAAGGTGGATTATATGAAAGTGTCTGTGGGCGACGCTGAACATCTTTGGGAAATGGAACGTTCCTCCATCCCATATCTAGAAGTATTGAGGCATTGATGTTGAGTGGCCGGATTGAAAGAGAGCTTCCTGGTTGGTGGACACGGAAGAAGAAAGTGGGCGTGGCGAAGATGGCTGGTTTCGGCGGTATCAAAATCTGCAAGGAATTTTCATGCTAAGCAGACGAGAGACTCTGCTATTGGTCGAGAGGAATCAGTGTGCTGACACTATATTGGCTGCCCTGGAGTCATAAAGTGTCTGTGGGTTGATTTTGATCGGAGGTACCTAGGCTGCGCCAGCAGCCTTCAACCCTCTAACTGGGACTCTGGTGTTCATGGTTTTGGAAACTTGAGTTAGAAGTGGTCCAATGGGAGTGCAGGAGACATTGGCAGTGGAGGGGATCTTTGATTGGAGGTTGGAAGTGAGCTTTTAAGATTGAATTCATGTACTTTAGAAAAATTTGGAATCATTTAATTCCAGGGGAGAATTCGGAACTTCTTTTTTTTTTCAGAGGTTTTTAAAAATATTTAAAAATTAATATAATAAAATTATATATATATCTTTCTTCAATTTAATTATTTTACAATTTTTTAAAAATATTTTATCAGTCTTTATTAAATGAAGTCCGAATTTTTTTTTTTTTACTTTAACGAATAACGGAATGGGATATTGAAAAAACATTTTTTTATTTTAAAGAAGGAAAGGGAAAATTTATAAAAGTAGAGAAAGCCCGTGCAACGCCCGGCTAATCGGTGGACGGTGTAGGGTGGTTAGTGGAAGTCATTTTGAAAATGAGTATTAGAAGTTCAGATTGTATGAAAGAAAGGGAAAATTTACAAAAGTAGAGGTAGCCCGTGCAACGCCGGGCGATGCAGCTAGTATAATAAATTATTTGTGTAATTAATTCCCTCATTTGCAGTTTCTTCAAGAAAATTAAATCCAAAAAAAAATATTTAGATTTTAAATGAATGAAAACAAATTAGACCCGATTAATGTATTTATAATGGAAATTAGGTATGTGAGAGAATTAAACTATTATATTCAAGACATGAAAGGAAAAATTGTCTGAAAAACAATCCCAAATTGAGACAATTTTTATTTTTCAATTAATAACTAGGGAATATAGAAAATGCTGTAACGCCAAATCAGACAACCCAGAATAATAGTAGCAATACTCATCCACCAATGAGAAGCAATATGGTTTTCTTTGAACGAGCGGAAGAGCAGTGCCAAAGGCGAGAGCATCTTTGAAACCATTCTCTCGTTACTGTTACCCTTGGAAAATGATGAATACGGTTGGCTCCTATTTTAACCCACCCCCGGTTTTTGAACTTTTGTTGTCGCCAAGCAGGGCGATAAGTTCGCCAAGCTATCTACCCTTTTCTTTAAAATTCCGTTGACCAATAGGTTCAAAATTTTAATTATGGCAACCCTAAAACCCTATTAGGTAATATCTTTTAATTATTACACATTTTCTGTATCGATTTTAAGATAACTGGGACGTGAAACTGCTTTAACTTTTGCATTTTTTAATTTTATTTTTAAAAAATAGAGGGCGCTTTTCTGCATCCATAGATGCATTATTTATGAAAATGCAATAAATAGAACGATAGAAAATCGAATTTTAAAATTGTAAGCAAATGTGATGTAAGTATGATTTAGTTACTCTTTCTTCAAAATCCACTTTGTGTATATTATGTATTGTAAGAAACTAATTTTTCTATACAACGAATGTATTTTATCTGTATTATATGCTCAAATTTATTGAAAATTCTACATTTTCCTTGCAAAAATTACGAAAAGTTTAAATAGTTACAAATTTTTTTAAAAAGTTGTTTTTGAATTGATAATTATGTTTAGTTTTACGTAAATAAATACTCAATGTAGTTCTTAAATTATAAATTAATTGTATTTAGTACAAAGTGGATCTTCAGGATTAATCTAAATTAAGAGCACAGTTTGTAAAACAGACATTTCGTTTTTCATATACTGCTTATTGTTAACATTTGAGTACTCATGAACATCTCTATATGTTTATAACTATTGGTTTTACTTTAAAATAAATATTCATATGTTTGAGTAAAAATACAGATTATTTTGTTAAAATTTTTAAAAACAGAGTTCCATTTAAATAAGACATCCAATTAACTTTTTAAATTAATCAAAGACATTTTCTTTGTGTATTTATATAACAATAAAAATATGTATAAGGAATGCTGTACTATCCTGTAATCATGATATTCAAAGTAAAGTAAAAATACTAAAACTTATAGATATAAATGTTTGGTATTTTAAACGGAAGGTGTGAATCGTTGACAAAACGTGTTAATGAAGTAAAGAAAGAGGCGTAGCGTTAAATAAAGAGCACTTTTTGAGTTCCTCACACCCTCGGGCATTCCTCTTCGGCACAGTCAAAGGAAAAGAGGTTGCTTGTCATTGGTAGATGTGCAATGACGTCATTATTCGGGGTTGCTTGGTTTGGCGTTATAGCATTTTCTATGCCGTTGTGGTTCATTGAAACATAAAAGTTTTGTCCCAATTTGGGAGATTGTTTTTCAGGCAGTTTTTTCTTCCGTGTCTTGAGTATAACAGCTAAATTCCCTTGCGTATGAAATTTTCACTGTAAAAATAACAATCGGTTCTTTTTTTTTTATTCACGTAAATCAAAATATTTTTAATGGATTCAATTTTGTAGAAGAAATATATATTTGAGCTTAGTAAATGAGGAACTCAATTACAAATAAAAAAAATTGTTATATAATTTTTAATAATCCATTTACTGTGATTAATAATACTTTGTAAATGAATTACATGTTTCGAGTTTTATCCTTATGTAAGAAAAAAAGAAGTCACTTATAAATAAAAGAAAATTTATGTTTTTTTTATAATATATATTTATTGGTAATATCAATGTACATTTTAAAGGTAAATGAATTCGTTCTTATATCAGAATGAATTTGTACAGGCAAGTGATATTTTTAATTATTAGCTTAAGTTCATTTTTGTAATTAGTGATTTGTTTTTTCTGTATGTGTGAAAACTCATTTATTCACATTTCTAAAAAAATTCGTCTAAACGGTTTCCTTTTAAATTTTAGAATTAAATTTATGCGCAAAAAATATTAGCTATTATAAACTTAACTATTTAAATAAAAATATATACATACAGCATTTTTATTTTCTATCTTTAGTAACAACTGCTATAAATAAAGTGATTCGTCGCTATTGTGATCGCGAAACACCTCACCGCCATAAATACTCCATATCAACATGCCTTTACGTCGCTCAAGTTATCATCAACACATTTATTCACATAATTCTCAATTTTTGCAATTATTTTAACTTCCTCTTCTAACATGCTCACACATACAAATCTTCATTCAGGGTTTAAATCAAAAGTCCTGAAATAGAGTACCACTTGAATCCCTTCATCAGGGGTTTGTTATAGAGAATAGTTTGTTTTTATAACAGGCAATATAATGAAGATATAGTCATTAATGGAATTTGGATTCATCTTAAGAAATATTTACTGATCAATGTTGTGTCACTCTAAGCACATCAATTTTTCTCCTTTCTAAAGTATGTTTCCTCCTGTAAAGCTAGCTGCTCAACCCGGTTAATACGAAAATATGACATAAAATAATGCGCGAGCAAAAATAAAAATTAGCCATTAAATTATAATTTCCAAAAACTGTATTTAAATTTTGCATATTATTTTGACAAGCAATTTTCGCCACACTAAAATTGACTTTCTTATGGTTACAATAAGGGATAATCAAGGTGTGAAACGTTCATTTTTGTAATTAGTGATTTGTTTTTTCGTAAATCTCATTTATCTCTCATTTCTAAAAAATTTCTTTTTCCAACATTTTATTCTTAAATTTATATATAAATTTAGCTATTAATTTAAACTTAACTTATTTTAAAATAAACAGAAATGGGCTTTTTCTATTTTCGAGAAATATATATCTTCATATTCACGTGTGTTCTGTGGTATCGTTTTAAAAGAAACACCTCACTGTTCTTTCTTTCCATTTTATTTCGTTATTTATGAGCACAATGGCGTTGGATATAAATGTACGCACTCAGTAAATTTTTTTAACGCCACTAATATTATACAAAAAAAAAAAATGTAAGGGTTTGTTTAAAAAAAATATTATTTGTCAGTTAACCCAACAAACTAAACATATTGTTATAAAATAGTTTGTTTTATAACAGGCAATTAATTACCGTAAAAGCCGTCGTATAACGGAATTTGAACACATCTTAAGATCGAAATTCACTGAGTGCGCATTGTCACTCTGGGGAAAAAATGTTAACTTTAAAAATAAGAAAAAAAGCTCCTGGAAAAAAAATTAGACTTCTACATATATCGAAATATTGTTCAGTTAAAAGAAATCAAATTCTTTATCCAAATGTATATCTGGAAAACACTTTTTTTTTTTTCTTGGAATAATACCTTGAATAAGTGATTTCTAAATATATAGATTGAACCGTAATTTTTTTGTTCCAATTCAATAATCAAAAAAAAACGTAGCAGAAAATATATCGTTTCTCTCTTCCGGTTTCCGTTCTGCCAAAAATAATGGTTTTCGGTTCAGATCTGAATGAATAATTTTACTTTACGTATATTCTTATATTTGTACTACAAATATAATTCTAAAAATATCCAGAGATACCAAATATCTGATATTCAATATATTTGATATTTTATGCTAACGAAAGCAGTACATTAAAATTGGAAAATTTTTTAATTTTACATTTTATTTCGTTATTTAAAGGATTTATTTTTAAAGAACATGCAAATAAATCGAAAAACGCCACTAATATTCATTCAGAAAAAAATGTAAGGATATCGTTTAAACGGACCTCATTATTTGAATAACAATCAAGTAACGAGGATGATATCCGACCTAAAACCGTAATTATGTTATGAAACAATGAATTACTTTAAGCATTTGGAAAGTTAACGTGTATTAGAACCCTGCTAGAAAATGATGGAATCTTCAGTGCGATCACTATACCACAGCTGTAAAAACATGTGGAATCTAAAAATAAGATACTGTTTAACAAAAACATTTATTTATGATTTTGAGATAAAGTATTAAAAGTTAACGCCCCATTCCTTATCCATTTATCACATTACCTGTCATTGTTTTTCGATTATCATACCTTGAATAAGTGAACAATTATATAAAGATGAACATTATCATATAATTTTAATCCAGTTGAAAAATGCTTGTAAAAAATGTAAATATATCGTTTCTCTTATTTCCGTTCTAATGCATCAAAAATAATGGTTATCGAGGCAATAAAAATTTTACATTTACAATATTTTTATTTTTACTAAAATATAATTAAAAACAAAAAATATCTGATATTCAGAGTGTTGTATAAATAACGAATTAATTACAGAGAAAATTATTTAATTGATTACATTCATTAATATTATGTCTAAGGATTTATTTTAAGAACATGCAAATAAATTATAGTTTATTAATGTCTCATTCAGAGGAAACATAATTTTGTTATTTGTTAAAGAGACGGACCTCATTATTTGAATAAAATCAAGTAACGAGGATGATATCCGACCTATAGAACCCAGTCGATTATGTTATGACGGCAAAAATAGCCCATTATCGCATTTGAATTTAACGTGTATTAGACATAAACAGGCAAAAATGGAATCTTCAATTTGATCACTCAGCTACCACAGCTTTAAAAAAACATGTGGAATCTAAATGTGAAATTTTAACAAGTGACATTTATTTATGATTTTGAATAAAGTAATTAAGTTAACGCCCCATTCCTGCCATTTATCACATTTACCTGTCATTGTTAATCGATTATCATAATTTTCAGCATACATAGGAACAATTAGATCAAAGATGAACATTATCATATAATTTTAATCCTTGAAAATGCTTGGTGTAAAAATGTAAACTTAATCTTAAGATTCAATAATTATTATGAAATCTAATGCATCAAAACAGAATGAATTATCGAGGCAATAAAAAATAGACATTTATCAATGTTTTTATTCTTTTTAAGAAAGTAAGTATACAAAAATTCTTAACGGGTGAGAGTGTTGTATAAATAACTAATTAATTCTCAGAGAAGCAATTATAAATTGATTAACCACAATATAGTTTAGTTGAATATTAACATGTCTATAGGTATACAGATGTTCAATAGTTATAAGATTTTTTTAACTCCCATAGTTAATGTAATTTTGTTATTTGTTAAAGAATTATATATGTGTCTTAAAGCAAATATTTTCCATTATAAAAATATAGAGAGCTTCAGAGTACTATATGATTATAAAATAGCCCATTATCGATTTGAGATTTTACATTATGACATAAACAGGCAAAATTTTGCTTTTTCTTTCCATTTTTTAAATTCATTGTATGTATCTAAATGTTCAAATAATTATATTATTATTTGTCTTTCAATATAATTAATTTAAGAGTTAACACGATAATTTGAGTTTGTATGTACGAAATTACTGCGTTTAACAGAATAAAAATAAATCTATAACATTTTCAACATTTACTGAAAATCAAAATATAAATAA
>BMAU01001998.1:210000-220450 GCA_019973935.1 Trichonephila clavipes | reverse complement strand
AGCCAAAAGCAACGTAGTCTCCGCGCGCAGGCGCAATGAATGGAAACTAAAACTAAAACTTTTGAATTAGTGGAAGAGAAACAAAAAACTCTTGAACATTAGAGAGAGAAAGGAGAACGCGAGAGGTGCGCGAGCAGGCGTTACCTTCTGAATATCATCGTCAAACTTATCTGTAAAAACTACCTTTTTAATTAATTTTTGTTTAATGTTAAAATAAAATAGAAGAAAGACCAACGTCTTGGACCCTTGTTGTCTCCCACAAATTATGGGGCTCGGCCGCGATAGATAAAATTTCGATTTTGAACCAAAGTCTGGACAATGAACAACGGCGTCCGTGAAGGAGACGCTCCGCCATTTTACGGAAACTTCGTTCAACCTGTGTAGAGGTTGAATTTTTCAACTTCATTCCGCCTGTGTAGAGGTCGGAACAAATAACAAAATAACCTGTGTAGAGGTGTATTTTGCAACGAACCATCGACAAATATTCCGCCTGTGTAGAGGTTGGAAAACCCATCGACGAAAATCCCCCTGTGTAGAGGTTGGAACTAATTCAGTGTGAATAATCCGCCTGTGTAGAGGCTGAACTACAATATTTCAACTATATTACCTGCGAAGAGGTGACATCAGTGGAATCAACGTTTTCATTGATACATCAACGTGCGAGCAACAAGGAGCCAGAAAAAAGGTAGGATCTTTCCATTTCTAAAATGTATAAAAACGCTCTTAAAGAGGATCTCAAAAGAGTTGTTGAGAAACTAGACGGTATTGTGGAAAGTACTGACACTATAGTTAAACTAAAGACTAAAATTGAGAACAGTAGTACATTTGAAAGTGATCCAGATTTCGTTAAAACTTTAATTCAAAACTGTATAGATGAGAGAGTATCGCAAACGAAAGAGAGGTAACTTCAGAACAAAAAATTGAGCTCGCGAAACTTCAGTTAGCAAAATTAGAAAAAGAAATCGAACTTCAATTAGCTAAAAATAAAGCATTAAGTTTAAATCCTGCAGCTAAAGTCGAAGAAAAACAGTTCGAAACTAACATAGAAAATATGATAAAAGTATAAAAACTTTATCTCTTCCTGTTCCCACCCAGATCTGAAAATTTTAATCTGTTCTTCCAATCATTAGAACGCGCATTTTTAACCAAGAAAATAAATGACGAATATAAATCTGAAATTTTAATAAATCTTCTGGGCGAAAGAGCTCATAACGTCTTACTGTATATTAAAGAAGAGGAATTAAATGACTATGAAAACTAAAATCTATAGTACTCAGAGAATTCCAATTAACCCCTCGCGAGTGTTTAAACTCGACATTTAAAAATGCTGTAAAATCATCAGGCGAGACATACATCCAATTTGCTGCAAGATTGACGGCAAACTTCCAATATTATTGTTCGTTAAGAAAAGTTAATTCCTTTGAATCTCTATGTGATCTTATAATTTCTGATAAATTATTTGAAACTTTAAATAAGGAAACTGCAACTCATATTGGCATTCGAGAAGCAGAAGATTGGTTTAGGCCTATTGATTTAGCTAAAAGAGTGATATTTATATTTCATCTAGAAGCGGATCACATAAAGAAATTCCCATTACTTATGGATATACCCAAGACCCCTTTAAAAATAAATCACAAACCTTTAAACAAAGATTAAAGAGAACTATCCCCCAATATCATGAAAGAGAAAAAAAAATTGCTATATATGCGGTGATTCATCTCATTGCGCAAGAGACTGTGAGAAACGTTTTAAACCTAAAGAATCTAATGATCACATCCATAATAAAATAAACGTGAATACTTTGAAAATCGAGAGCGAAAAACAAAATAGCGATGAATGCGCAAATCTTCAATACGTAAACATTTTTGTGGAAAATCAGCCCGTAACAGCATTGATTGATTCAGGTTGCCAGATCCCAGTTTTAAATTCCTCACTAATTAGAGTGCAAACACCTTCCGAAGAGATCATAACATTAAGTTCATGTTTTGGCGAACAGCGTATGGTAGAAGTTAAACCCATAAATATTTCTCTCTTAATCAACACTCTCCTAGCTTATGTTGAACGGCAATATCACCGACCTTGACCGAAGAATTTATTATACATCCCAGTGTATATTCTGAAATAAAGAAACTAGGCCACGCAAAGAGCGATGTTTTATTGAATGAAAGTGAATCCTCTTTAGGTGCTCATGCTTATGCTTATTCTAGTGCTATTTCTTTTCCAAATGTTTCTGTTTTTCAAATGTGATAGAAAACTCTAGTTATGATTTGCCATATGTTAAGAACTTTAATACTAGAAATGATTCGAGTTCTCTAATTAAGGATTATAAATGCAATAAAATTCAGAGTACTAAGTTAAAATTGAGTATTGTAAGAGAAAAATGTTCTGATATAGTATTGTGTAAGAAAGCCAATGGTGCCATGAAAACGAGTTCCAGGAATTCATCTCCCGCTCACCTACCCCTTCACCTATGGAACGTAATTATCGACGATTTGTGTTGCTCCGAAAAATTTTTGAGCCCTGGCAGTGGAAACGAAGGAAAAAGAGAAATCGTTTTGAACAGACGTCCAGAACTCTACAGAGGAAAATATCGATGCGTTCAACCAAAGAACTCATTAAAAAAGACGTTTTCATGCCTGTGAAACACAATGTTTTCCTGTGGAACCTTCCGGATGTCGAAGAGATGCCTTCACATGATGGAGAAACTGTCTAGTTCAGAAAAATTATGATATGTTTAATCTCTATATATTTGTCGTATAGTCCTTGTCTGTTCCGTTTTTTTTTTTGTATGTTTCAGATTCTCCTCTGGTCTCCATGGAAATACCGCTGCGGACAGCGTACGGTCAGAATGGCCGTTGTGGCATGCAGCCAAAAGCAACGTAGTCTCCACGCGCAGGCGCATTGAATGGAAACTAAAACTAAAACTTTTGAATTAGTGGAAGAGAAACAAAAAACTCTTGAACATTAGAGAGAGAAAGGAGAACGCGAGAGGTGCGCGAGCAGGCGTTACCTTCTGAATATCATCGTCAAACTTATCTGTAAAAACTACCTTTTTAATTAATTTTTGTTTAATGTTAAAATAAAATAGAAGAAAGACCAACGTCTTGGACCCCTTGTTGTCTCCCACATACATTATAAAAACTTAATTCCATTTGAGAATTTTAAGGTAAAGAAAAAAATGAGAATTCTCAAATCGTTGACTCGCTATTTGTGTAAACTTTAGGTTGAAGTTTTAGGATTGCCACAGGAACCGGTCTCCCCGTCGTGAGCATAAAAGTTTCCACTCAATGCCCATTGTGTCTCCCCGACCGTCTCTAATTATCTTTCAAGATCGTAAACCTTTAAAGGGAGAAAAGAATTCGCGCGGAAAAATACCACCTTACCGGTTTTGAACACATTACTTGAAGGGAAAAAATCTGTTTGGTTCATTTTTGGTGAGTCCCCGTCCTTAGGAAAAATTCAGTGTGGTCCGTTTTCGAAGCCTCTCTAGTAGGGTGGAAAAAGCCGTGCTGTTCAGTTGGAGGGTTAATCCTGTGAGCTGCATCTACCCGATGCTCGGCGTTGGTGGAAGTAATTCAGTCTTGAGCCAATCAATTAAAGTAACTAAGTTTATTCAAAACTATTGAGCGAGAGCAAACACTCGTGATTGCTTCACCCTTTTTATATACAGAGTATAATGACATCACATAACCTCTTCACAGTTACAAAAACGTGGCGCCATGCGGCCACTCATTCACACAAATGAATTTTATTCACAACAGAAAGTGTGTCAAAGAAAAGTGAAACATAAGCGATTTTTCATCACTGATAAGTCTCGTTTTTATTCCGTAGTTATAATTATTTGCTGTTAGCTCTAAATTGATTATATGTTTTTCATTATTGGTTTTTTAATGATTGAATTTAAAATGTTATAGAAAGATATTGTAATTTATATGCCTGATGATAGTTTGAAAATAAATGTAAAGTTTAAAATTATATTGATATAAATTGATTGGGGTAGTAATATCATTACAATTTTTTATATATAAAACCTGGTTCTAACCCCAGCAATGTTTTTATTTTAAAGCCTGGTTTTACCCCAGCAATTTTCTTTGTATTTGTCTGGTTCCACCTTAGTGTTACTTTTTATATTATATGGGTCTCAACCCATCTTTTACTTTTTATTATATTCTGGTTCCTTCCACCATTGTACTGTTTTTATTGTTTATTCTGTTTCTCAATATATGTGTTACAAGTTATTTCCATGTTTCGATTACATTTAAGTTTATTGATTGGACATTCGAACTTGAAACTCCACCAATTATTGTGTATGGGTTTTTGTAATAAAATTATTACTTTAAAAACGTTTCCAGAGATCTCGGGTTTATATTTGTTGGTTAAATCTACTCAATGCTATATTTCGTGTTCAAAAGAAAATGCATTGCTCATAATTAACCCTCTAACCGGATAGCACGGAAAATTCCGTCAGTGTAAAGATGCTTCGAAAATGGACTGCACGGATTTTTCTGTCTTCAAGTAACGTTTTCAAAAGCGGATTAGCCGCACTTTTCTGAAATCATTTCCCCCTTTTAAGGTTTAACAACTTGAAAGATAATGAGGGACGGGGGAAGCAACACAGCAGGAGTTTTATGGCTCGCAGGGAACCCCGTGTTTTGACCCTTCGGCAATCGTAAAAAATCGAGGGGAAATTTCTTTAGACCCCAGGAAGTGTTAATTTGTTACCTCGTTTTTTTAAAGTTTTGTAAAGTCCCAACGCATAAGTAAAATATGTTACAATTCCCTTTTGGTTTCATATTAATTTGAAGCTGTAACAAGTTGGGGCGTGTCAGTGCAATCTGCTATTTTATAGTTAGACAAATTATCTTTTTTAAGTATATTCTTTCTCTTCATTTTTCTTATTTTAATCAAAGATTTTAGTTTTTGAAACATGATTATTTTATTATAAGATACCGAAAAAATTAATAAAACACCAAACTCTTTAAAATTTGGAACCTTTTCAATTTTCCAACCACTAAAAATGAATAAATTTAAACTTCATCAAATCATTTGAAACATTTTCTTACACTTTGATAAAATAATAACGAAAAAAACTAATTAAGATTTATTAGTTTTTTTTTAGATTTCAAAGCCTATGTTCAGGAAGTTTAAGTACAGTGCCTGGTTATATATTGTTAAAATACACCGAATTATATTTGAATTTTAAGTGCTTGAACTTCAGTTTAAATCAAAGACAACATGAATGAAGATTTTCACACATTTTTTTTATAACTTGAATGCTTGAATAAATGGTAATATCAAAAATATACGGAAACATTTACAGTAGACATTTATGCATATAAATAAACATAAAAATCAGTTTTAAATTCGAGCTATTGAAAAACATTCGAATTATATATTGTTCAAAAATATCTATTTATACAAAATACCTCAACATTTATCTTTTTTAAAGGCTAACTGAATAAGTAATTAAAATCTGGATATTTTTTGAAATCTCGACCTTATAAAGCTAGAAATTTTATGTTAGAAATTCCATTTGAAATTTCGAAAAAAAAAATGCGTCGCGCAGTTAAAAATTATTTACCATAAGTTTTAGCAATTGTTTAAGTATAATAAAAAGTTTCAAATTTTATTATATAGCTTCTTTGGTATCTTTTAATATATTTCGCCGCGGTAGCCGAGTGGTATAGGTATCGGAACGTGGCTTGCTTTGTCACGAGTTCGAGCCCAGTACCACTAAAGACCCGCCGTGTAGGGCAGCGATGCACGTTAAATCTGTCGAGAGCTGAAACGTCCTCCCGTTGGTATGGTTTGGTAGTTAGAGAGGGGGTGCCAGCTCAGGTGTCGTCCACGTCACTTGACCATGGTTCAAAATTAAGTGGTCCGTCGCCAAAAGCCCTCGTGTAGCTGAACAGTGCGACGTTAATATTCAATCATTCATTTAATATATTTCGAAGATTTCATACAATCAATTCAGTTGAAAACCGCATGCTAAGAGCAAAAAAAATATACTAAAAAAAAATTGATGAATATACAATTACAATAAATTCTTACATAGAAGCAAAACTGAGAAGCGCTAAATCGTAGGAATGAAAAATTTTGAATATATCTGAAGTAGTTTTCGAAATATTTATTTTAAAGTTCAGAAAATTTGTCTGCGTTATGTGTGTTATACTTAATATTAATTAAATGGTTAAAATAATATGTTAATATTAGTCATGTAATCGTTTGATGACACATTCATATACTAATAAAAATTATCATGGTCATTGATGCGAATGTCAAGAATTTTATGTAATTTTAAATTCAGACATTAAGATATTGATGTAGAAAAATATAAACGACCATCTAAAATACATGAAAAATGCAGTCTGCTATAAAATGATCTTGACAAACAAAATCCGGCATTTTCGCTTACTATGGCAGAGCCGGCTTAGTCAGGGGCGATCTGGAAAAACAGAGAGAGAACCGCGGTTTTGATGGATGCCGCTCTAGCTTTTAAAGCTCCCAGGAAAAATTATATGTATATAAATTATAAATGCAAAAATAAATCTTGTAATTTTCCATACATTTTTATAACAACGAATTGTGAAATTGGCTTCTAATGCATTGTTGTGTTTGACAATATGTAAGGGAACCAACCCTACTTTAGATAGATTTGTACTACTTTTTCGTAACCGTATTCCTTTTAAAATTAATTCGTGCAGCCGAAATACACCTTTTGGTGCCTTAAAAATTTATGTAAACTATAACGGTTAATTTTAATTTATGCAACTTGTGAAATGTTCATAACTAACCATTTCCGTCTAAATAGTTTACATGAAAAAAAAGTTTGGACTCCCTCATTCATTAGAGATTTATATAAGATTCTAACATTAAATTTTATTTTTCACCGAATAAGATCGAGTGGTAGTGTATCGTGCTTCCACACCACAGGTCTGGGGTTCTTTTAACGGGCTGCGCAAGGTCGACTCTGCCTTTCATCGCCGCTACATTGGGTCGATAAATGAGTACCAAGCTTGCTTCGGGTCTTAATCACTGAAGGTCTCTGTTCAGACAGACCACCAAATCGGGACATCTGTTCATGCACCTCAGCGTCCAATGGTCACGTGTATTATGTTGGGCACAGTAGTTCCTGGCCCTCATGGATTGTTGTGCCACTGAGTTTGAGTCTTAAGTTTGAGGATTACCTCACTTTGGGGATACCCTTTAGATAAACATGTATTTCCACTCATTTGCAATTAAACATTTTTCTTTCAATTACGTTTATTTCAGAAGGAAGTTTGATTTTTCAAATGTATTTGCTTAATAACATGTATATTTGTGTATTATATTAAAAATTTGATCAATCCAAAATTACATGTTTTTAGCTCCTCTAAAAGCTTTTAGGATTTTACAACTGATCTTACAATCCATATACGTTTTATAGTAGTATATTTAAAAATGATAAGGACATTTTTACGACTGTGTGAGCTGTTATGCCTCGTTTATAAATATAAAAAATTGCATTCAGCTACAGTTTTTAAAGTGTACAGAAATAAGTGGAGAAACAGGATACTTACATATTATGAATATTTTTGACTGCAGTAAGATATATTTATATTTCAGTTTCTTTACAATTTGAATTGAAGTTGTAAGCCACACACACACACACATTTTGCGAATAGTTTGATATTGAGTATAAGCCCATAGGCTGTTTAATATTGTAAAGTGTTTTACTTTGATACCAGCACACATTAAAATAAGGCTCATTTGCAGTTATATGATCAGCTTCAGTGATATTTAAGTTTTCACAAAAATAGTCTACACGTACGCAAACATTCTTTCACAACCGCACACCACATCTCATACTATATCTTCCCTACAGCAGGAAATATTTGTGTATACTGAAAATTTAATACAGGATACATTTTAAGTGTTAAATTTGTTTTTAAAATTTGGTATGAATACATTGTGGAACTGTCGGTTAACTTCACTGAACAAAATTGTTTTAAGTGTACTGTTTTTTGAAAGACAAGATTAATTAGGGAGAACTTTTCTCACAATAGAATTTGTAATGACTGAATTGTGTGAAAATGTAGTTATCGATGTGTGACATTTTTCCTGGTAATAAAAGAAACAGAAAGATAAGAAATTTAACTTGAGTAGAAAATGGTTAGAAGTACTGTCATGCACATTTGAAGAAGTATATCCCCCATTAAAATTAAAAATTATTGACTGAATGTGTGTTATGTCCATCACAAATGCCGATGTAGAAAAGATATTTTTATTTAATACAAGGAGTTCGAAAAGGAGAGCACTAGGAATGAAAATTTAGATTTTTTCCGAAAAATATTCAGTTAACATAAAAATATCATTTATATGATTTAAATTTAAATAAATTAAAAGTATTGAAATCATTTTTTATGTTATTCTAAATTAAAAATATAATTGAATAGAGAAAGATTTGTTTTTATTTCATAAATATATGCACCATTAATTGTCTTATTGTTTAAAAAAGATAGGGTCTTTTTACTCTTTTACCTCATAACTTTTTAAAAACAAGAAAGTGAGCGCGTTTTTCTTACTGTCATATTCAAAAATGAATACAGGATGCTTTTTCTAGTTCAAATCGCAATACCAAAATATTTTTTTTTTAATTTTTAAAAAATGACAGAAAAATAAATTTTGTTTGAAGAAAATATAACTATTTTTCAACTTTTAACACGCCATTTATTTCTCATGTTTTTTTTACTTACCCTGCATTTTAATTTAATTTTACTGTGACTGAATCTATGGGAAAACGACAGAGTGGAACTACGGTTTTCATACAAGATTGCCCAAGGCAACAACAGCTAGCTGTAAACGATTGCTATCCTGGTTCTTACTGATTAAAGACGCCGAACCAAGTCATAAAGTTGTCCCCTTTCGACCTCCCAAGTTTTAAAAGGGGGAAAGAATTGAAGTCTGTTGCATTTTTGAAGGGAATAGCAATATAAGAGTAAAACGTTTTCGGAATAACTTTTCAGGAGGAGGGTATTCAGTTAGAGGGTTAATATTTTTGAATTTGAATATGAGAATTGATGATTTTATAGTTTTTTCAAGTGTTTAATAAATTAATACCAAAGTTTTGATATTTTTTATTTTCAGAATTTTGTGTTGATACTGTTTGATATATTTAATGCGTTTTTAAGAATTTTTGGTTTTGATAAGAATTACTTTTTAGACTTATACAATTTATTTTATATGAAAATGAGCAACTTTAAATGTGTATAACATGATAAAGGTTTGATAACACTTAGGCTGAGAAAATATTAATAAATAAATAAAAGTAAAAGCAAATACTCTTACATTTAGAAGAAATAAGAAAGGTTTAGTAAGTATGGTGCGTAGTGAGTACCTAAAGGGAATACACCTTTGACTGTCAAAATACACTCATGGACAAAAAAATTAGTGCACCAAGAAGGAGTCATCAAAATGAAACGAAATTTTACATACTTAATGACTACTTTGATATAAGTTAATGATTAGAAAATCAAAGAAAAGGCATAATTTATTTCAGAGAAAAAGGCAAAAGAACGGATGATTTAATATCCTGTTGAACTCCCTCTAGCGCGAATGCGCAATGCGATATGATCGGGCATTGAAGCATACAAGTTCTGTGTGATGTCTTGAGACATTTCGTTCCATATTTGCTGTAACCTTGCCTCTAGTTCGTTCAAACTCGTGGGATGCCCAACTTGCCGTCCTAAATAGTCCCAGCTATGCTCGATTGAAGACAAAATTGGGGACCGTGCAGGCCAAGGAAGGGTAATAACGTTGCGGAGACAGTCTTGTGACACCTTTACCGTGTGAGACCGAGAATTGTCTTGTTGAGAAATGGCTCTTGGGAGCTATTGCATGAGTGGCAACACATGTGGTTGCAGGATGTAATGCACATATCGCTGGGCTGTCATGGTGCCACGGATCAATACAAGGGGTGACCGTGTATTGTAGGCAATGGCACCCCATACCATCACACGAGCTGTGGGAGTGCTGTATCGCTTTAAAGCAAAGGCAGGATTGAGGCGTTCACCCTGGGGTCACCACACAGGAACACGATTGTCATCACTGCTGAGATTGATCTGGATTCGTCGCTAAAGACGACCTGGTTCCTTTCCGCTGCAGTCCAGTTTCCTCGTGCTCGGTACCACTCCAAACGGATGCGTCGATGGGTGAGCGTCAAGGGCAGCACACGTAATGGGTGCCACGATTCCAAATGTTCTTCAGCCAGGCGCATTTGTATGGTTCAAGAAGACACAGGGGCCCCTAATGAAGGGGCTACCTGTGCCTGTATAGCGACCGATGAAGCAGTTGGTTGTACACGTGCATTTGTTACGATTTGGCGGTCTTCTCGAGGACTGGTCTGTCGAGAGCGTCCTGAGCTTGGTCTTCGTGTAAATGAAATCTCTCGGAACCACTGGTCCCAACACTT